>BGPR01013448.1:28284-41740 GCA_013235015.1 Araneus ventricosus
GGTCAGACGACCCAGGAGCAATCACGTGTTTTCTCTGCCATTTTTGTTTAATTTCTTAGCTTATCATTTTGTGAACTTTGCAGTGTTCATGGCTAACGTTGGCAAGCGAAAAGCTTTTTCTATCGGAGCAGAAAAGCACGGAGTGAATGCTTTTTCGCAAAATGAAATCGAACATTTCTAATGTTGTGATGACGATGCCATTACATCTGGAGAAGTGAGTGAGGAAGATATCGTGGCATTAGTAAATGGAAAAAACAACTCTATTGTAGATTCGTCTTCAGATATGGAGGAAGAACAAGACGAATCATGGCCTTCAATTGCAGATGCAAAAACGTTTTGAACAATTTTTTTGCCACAGAAAACATCGACGAACATGTTGTGGACCTGTTTAAAATAGTGGATAAAAAAATTGACTAGTTGTATATAAAATCGAAAACTTTTCAACCAAAAATAACATCTTTTTTCAATGTAATGTATTAGCAAATAGGTAAAAAAAAGGCAAATATTTAGTTTGTTTATTATTAAGTATATTATTCAATACTTGGTTTGCCCCTAATTACTAATGAAAATATTATGTTATTAAAAAGTTTATTATAGAAGTAGTATTTTAGTATGTTAGGGCATTTTTTTTTTTTTTTTTTGCAAATACGGATACAGCGAACATCGGTTAAAACGAACTTCTGAGTCGGTCCGTTGAGGGTTCGTTATAACGGGGTTTGACTGTATATATATAGGGAGCGTGTGAACTAATAGTATGAATTGAAAAATACATCCGGTTTTCGACGCTTCTACCTCTGAGAGGGGGAATCCTTCTTTGAACGAATGTTTATTTAAAGGAATTAATCTTATAGAATTAATACCTGATATTCTTGATCGATTTAGAATGTATCCAATCAGTATTAATGCGGATATAGAAAAGGCATTCTTAATCTTGTCTGTTGCACCTAAGGATAGAGACTTTCTGATATTTTTTTTATCCTTGTAATGATGTAGAATCGATTTACAGACATTGTAGAATTGTATTTGGTGTTTCTTCGAGTCTATTGAATGCTACAATTATGCATCTTGACAGTTGTACAGAATTTTATGATGTTGTACTGAAACTCAAATGTTCTTTCTACGTTGATCATTGTTTAACTGGAGTACATGATGGAAGAATTTTATTGAAAAAGCCAAACTGATGTCTAAAGGTTATTTTAATTTGAAGGGTTGGGAGAGCAATGTAGGGTGTAAACATACTAGTAAGCATTCTGGAAACACTTCTGTAGTGGGAATAATTTGGAATTTCGATGAGGATACATTGAAGTGTAAAATTGATTTTGAAATTTTATCATGTGAAACTAAAATAACTAAGAGATTTATTTTGCCTACTGTACAAAAATTCTATGATCCTCTTAGTACGTTGACTCCTTCTACATTGCTCCCTAAACTCATATTACAAGATTTGTGGAAATCTCAATTTTCATTAGAAGAGGAATTGCCTTTTACTGTTGTTGATAAGTTTTCTAAATGGTTAAATCAAATGTATTTATTGAAAAATGTAGCTTTGCCACGTTTTGGGAATTTTAATGAAACATCTGAATTGCATGTGTTTGTAGATGCATGCTAGGGGGCATATGCTGCTTGTGTCTTTGTTAGATCTGAGAAATGAGATGGAAAATGTAAAGACTCTGAACTTTTACAATCTGAAAATGAATTCGTTTCGTTCAGAGCTATTATCTTTATGATGCAAAATCTTCCAATTTTATTGAAGCCTTCCTAGACAGTGAAGGTATTTTAAGAGTGAAAACGAAAATAATTAATCGAAATGATGATGGATCTTTTCTGTACCCAATACTGTTACCAGAAAAAATGAATTTACTGAGCTCTTAATTAGAACTGTACATAGGAAAAACTGTCATGCGGGAATTTAAATGATGCAATGCCCGTTAAAGAAAAATATTGGATAATCAGGGCTAGGAATGTTATTAAAAATGTCCTGTGTAATTGTGTTATTTGTAAACGCTTTAAGGTTAAATCTATGTTAAGCGAACCAACACCTTTGCCACCAGACAGAGTAACAGATTGTGCGCCATTTGAAATTGTGGGAATGGATTTGGCAGAAACTTCAGATTCGTAATCAGCGCCCCAAAAAACATATAGGAGCAAGAAATTACGACTCCACCAGAATTTGTTTTAAACCAACCCTTTTTAACACCTAAACCGTCTGATAGTCCAGCCATTATCTCTAAACGTGGGCGGCCACGAACGATTTATTGCTATAATGGAACTAACTTTCGGGGGGGGGGGCCCATCTAATGATCTATCAAAATTGAATTAGAGTAAAATTCTTTAAAAAAACCAGAACTCCTAAAATATTTTGGAAATTTATTCCTCCTACCGCGGCTTGGTGGGAAAGGTTGGTTCGCACTATAAAGGATTTGTTAAAACTTACTTTATGTAAATCAGTGTAACTTCTGATGAACTGTATACTGTCATTTGTGATTGTGAATCTAATTCTCATGATGCGTCTAATAATGAAAATAAATTATAATCTACTTCTGATGTAATAATGAGAAAATACACTTCCTCTGGAGGATATGTGAAAGCACGCTAAATGACTTGATCTTTTGAATAATGTTTGCTATGTGTTTGAGACTCTTTCTGCGTCTCGAGGGGGGGGGGGGGTGGGGGATTTTGTGAAGTGAAGCGAAATGTAACCGCCACCAGGCAGCGATGTTCTTATTTCAGCCTGAGAGCTGACTGATGTAATCGGAACTACTTGTGATCTCGGCGTTGCCTTACGTTTTCATGTGTATCTCTGTGTTTGTGTCGTCCATTGTCAAATAAATGTCTGTGTCTGACGGCGTTTTAGTCTTATTTGGCCAAAGTACCCAGCATCTGGTAGATGCAAGCCCCATACGATTTCTGAACTTCGATTAAATGGTTTTAGAACACCTTATTTTTGTGACATCTGCAGTAAAGATTTTGCTGTCCAACATGTTTTTAAATGCCATTTACTCACTCAGACAAAAGAAAACCTAATGTTTGTGAAATCTGCAGTAAAGCATTCACTCAATATAGTAGTTTAAAATCTCATGTACTTTCACATACTAAAGAAAAACCTTTTATTTGCGAAATCTGCATTAAAGCTTTTGTGCATAAATGCTCTTTAACATCGCATTTGCGCATTCATACTAAAGAAAAACCTTATCTTTGTGAAATCTGCAGTAAAGCATTCTCGCAAGTTTCTAATTTAAAATGCCATTTATGGATTCATTCCCAAGAGGAACTTTATGTTTGTGAAATTTGCAACAAAACTGTTACGCTTAAGTCCAATTTAAAACACCATTTGCTTACTCATACTAAAGAAAAACTTTATGTTGTGAAATATGTGAAAGGATACACGCAACGTGTTGGTTTAAAATCCCATTTATTTACTCACACAAAGGAAAAACCTTATATTTGTGAAATGTGTGGTAAAATGTTTTCACAAAGTTATAATTTAAAATCCCATTTACTCACCCATACAAAAGAAAAACCTTTGGTTTGCGAAATCTGCAGTAAATCTTTTGCTGTCAAATATGTTTTAAAATCCCATTTACTTACTCACACAAAACCTTATATTTGTTAAATCTACAGTAAAAACTGCATTCAAAAAGGTAATTTTAAAGTCTCATTTACTGACTCGTATAAAATAATAACCTATTTGCTGCACAGTACTTTCCTGGTGTTGCTGTTTAAAAATATAAACTATATATATATATAGCTTTTCGTAAAATTTAGAAAATGCTGAAAATCAGCTAACTTTCACAGAAGTTTCAAATTACTCTTATTAGATCAGAGAAATGTTGGACTTTACAATGATTACAAGTTATGTTTCTTCGAATGATATTAAATGCAGAAAATACATGAAAACAGAATACCACATAAATAAAAATCCAATCAACTTCCTTTAATACGGCTCAAAAAGAGTAATATATAAAGAAAAATTCATAAAAAATGGAATTTACAAATGAAAACACCATAACGTGAATAATAACGCAGGAGAAAAGAGAAAAATTTCAGAAAATAGGCAAAAAACCACCCGAATTTATCGCCTAAAATTAAATAAGTTAAAATGTAATTTTGATTTTTTTTAAAAAATAGGGTGTTAAACTCCGTCTTTGTGCTTACCCATTACTCTGCCAGATTTGGCATCTTTAAGTCAAATTGTGTGCAGGTGCTTAAAGAGAGAGAGAAAAAACGAGCATACATACTCAAAGAAATTACTCATATACTAGCCGCCTTCGACGACCAGCTTGTTCGCCGGGAATATGATTTCAATTGAATCTTCTATCATTTTATAATCATATTTCCCTTAACAATATAATTTTAAACTTCAGATTGCGATACATATTTAACCAACATTCTTTTAATGGCCTTGCAGCATTTTATCTGTATTAACATTTTGTCTTGCGACATTTGTTGTGTTCGTTGTCTACATAAATGGACTACCCTAATGGAGTCAAATAACTGACAATGTCATGTGACATTTAATTGCATGTTTTCGGCGCCATCTTCACTTTCTTATTCCTCTTGCAAAATATGCATTTATTTTCAACATTAAAATGGTGCATCACATTTTATGGCCAGCACCATGTTATCTGGATTAAAACATGCTGGGAAAAAAATGAAATCATAGCAACCATAATCATTCAGCTTATTTGATATATTTCTTAATATACGTAATATCTCAAAAAGCAAATTCCACAAAAATTTTGATGAAATAAAATATGAAAGCAAAATGTATTAGGATATTGTCGCTCATTTTTAGGCATAAGTTCTCGTGAATGTCAAAGGATTAATTGACAATCAAGCAACAGTAAACACTTATTTAGTTTCCTGGACACCACTTTTTTATAATTTTAAAATTTGTGCTGCTAAAATAATATAAAAATTTAATTTTTCCCGTGAAAAGTGGGAGGATGAGGTTTCCCCCTCTCTCGCCCCCCCCCCCCCCGAGTCGCCGCCACTGTTGGTCGCCAAAGGCAGCTAGTTCAAAATAATTGACAAAACCAGTGGACTAGTCCCCCAGCACCAACCACATGACCGCTGTCGATAGTTTTTATTTCATAAGGAAGCTAATGACGTCTAGATATGTCATCAATGGTCTCCTGCCACCCACCACCTTCTATTTTCAAAATATATCGCAAAATAAAACTCTTGCAGAGTCCTTCAGCCTCTACAACCGCCAATTTGTTTCACCAAGTTCCAAGCTACTATCTATTAATATTACGGGCTAACAGTTGGTCGCCGAAGGCGGCTAGTCTATATATTTAAAATAATTTTCAAAACCAAAGGACCGGTCCCCAACCCCAACCAATGGACCTATTTCGACAATTTTTATTTCATATCAAATCTTATGAGGCACCCCAGATAAGTCATCAAAGATCGTCTAGCCTCATCACTCTTTATTTTCAAGAGAAATAGGAAAAACACTACTTCACTGTACATTCTCTATGGGAAAACTCTTGAGAGAGTCTCCCCAAACATAGAATAGATTTTGCCAATTTTTATTTTATATGAAAGTTCACGACCCTAGATGCATCATCAATGGTCGCCTCCCCATTTCCATTCTTCATTTTCGAGAAAAATCGCAAAAACACTACTTCATTATACATTCTCTAGAGAGCGAAACCTTGACTGAGTTTCCAGTCTGAACAACTGGACCGATTTTGCCAATTCATCTCACTTTGCAAGCACAGCTAACTAATCAGAATGCTTCAAGTTTATTGTGCAAGTTTAAAATAGTAGTTTTACGAAGTTAATAGTAGTTAGTAAGAGCCACAATCTGAAAATTCACAAACTCATCTTTTTTAGTGATATCAATTAAGTTTCTCCTTATTGTTTTTCTCTAATTTTAATAAATTTGTAAAAAATATTTTTACTTATAATTTAATACAATGCTTTTCATTGCTGCGATCTGATTCAAACCGTTGCCAGTGTTTACATAAATAATATTTAATTGCATGTTTCACTTCCATGAAAGTTAAGAATGTCCTAATGGATTTTGCTTTCTTTTTTGTTTCATCAATTTTTCTGTGAAATTTGTAAACGAAGTCCTCTAAGGTAATAACTATACTTGGAAACATATTTAGTAAGCTCAATGATTATGGTTGCTGTATTTTAATTCTTTCTACCAGCATGTTTTAAACCAGCTACCATGCTGCAAGACGCAAAATGTGTCGCGCCATTTTCATACTGAAATCAAATGCGTATTTTGCATAAGGAATAAGAAAGGTGCCGACGACGTACAATTAGATGTTAGATGACACATGCAGTTACTTGACTCCATTAGGGACGTTCATGTAGATAATGAACAGAACAGATGCAAAGATACTAAAAGAAAACGGATTATTCAATTTGAAGTTTAAAATTTCTTTTTTAAGGGAACCATGAATATCAAATTATGCATATGACATTCAGTGGCGGACTGGCCAGGTTGCCAGCTTGCCCGATGGCAAGTGGGCCCCCTTACACATAAGTCAATATGGGCCCCCAGGATGTATATGCATAAGAAAGAAAAAGGAAAGAATTCTTACGCAAAGAATTCTTAGAATAGCAAATTTCCTGCGCCTTTTCTATATATATTATTCAATATATATTCATGGTGTCCATCTTTAAAAATAATATATTGTTACCAATTCATTGATTTAATTTGAACTCATTTAACTCTGCTTTATAGGGCGGATTATTAACATTTAATTTTGGGGTAGAGTGGACCATGAAGAAAGGAGTCAAAATAAAAATCTTTACTGAGAGTTGGTTTTGAGTAGTAAACACTAAAATGTTCTAAAATGAAATACAAATTTGTAGAATACAGACTTGAAAAATAAAATTTCTGAATTCCAAGTCTTGTCATTCTCACCTTGGTCAAAATATATGCTCGAAAGCTTAGGAATTGCGGGCTATTTTGCTAAGATTGCCACCAAATGTGATCAAATATTAGAAATTCCAATCTGCTATTTTCTTATCAAAGGGACTTGTAAACAGCGCATTTGCTTAAAACTTAGTGAATTTTGGAAATATTCTTCACCCGCCAAACGCGTGAAAGATTATAATGGTAATAACCGATTAATTACAAATATTTAATTATTCATGATCCTTTCTCTTCATATTTATTTAGAGTTAATTTGGCTAACAGTCCTAATTATATTTGGGGGAGGTGGTTTCTTTGTAATGTCGACCATTATGCTAGTTTTTACTCTTTTACTCAGAAATTTCGTTCACCAGTTATAGTTTGTATCCTAATAGACGCACGTGGATTGAAAATATTAAATTATATTTAAAAGAATTTTGTCTTTAAGGAGCTCGAAATCCATTTTTGAGTGAGGAATAATGTAATGATATTAGTGAAATTTCGAAGAGCTGAAGATCATGGCCGTATTAAGAAATTCACTTTCCGAGGAGAATTAGGAAACCTATATTTTATTCTTTATTCAAAATGAATTGTTAGACTGGCTGTGTGACCCGGTGTTACACGGGCTATCTCGAATAATGCATCATTCCCTGGTGGAGAGAAATGATGTCACGTGAGGCCTCGGGATCCATATTTTTTCGTATACCCGCCTCCAGTTTATTTTTTCTACAAATATGGTCACTAACTTCCCCCAAAAAACGTAAATCTCCTTTGAATCCTACATTGTTTAATTAAATTTTTTAAATCCAGCCTTTTAATTACCTTATAGCTAATAACAGCGTTTTTCGGGATTCACATTTTTTCATATGCCCGCGTCTGTTTTTTTCCCTACAAATATTGTCACTATGCTTCCCCAACAAACGTAAATCTGTTTTGAATCCTCTCTTGTTAGATTAAAACTTTCAATTCTAGCCTTTTTACCACATTAAAGCAGTATGGTTTGAATGAAAACGCAAAAATTCCTATGTTTATAAATTAAAACAGGTTAGCATAACATTTGTTTTGCAATTTGTTTTTTATTTTTTCAAAAAGAAAAAATAAAACGAAATAAAAAACAGAAACGATAAACGATTTAATAGTACACCAAACTGATAAATTAAACACCAGAAAGATATATTTTCGTCATGCCTGTATTGGAATAATAATGAAAAAAAACGGATAAAAATGAATAAATATTTTCCACAACAAATGTAAATGTTGCGAAATGAAACACCGTACGACAAAAAAGAATGAAAAAAAATGCAGGAAAACGATTTTTTTCTTATGTTTATAAATCAAAACTCCAAAACGCGGAAGCTCCCTAAAAAAGAAAAAAAAATAAAACGTTTTATACAAACCAGATGCAAGAACAACCGATGTGACAGATAGTTATAGGAGCTGCCGATAGATGGCGGCACAATATTTCCTTCATTTACACGTTTTTAATTAATATCTTTTTAACTAATTGTAATTTTGGAATTTAAATGATCAAAACGGTTGCCTTGAACTATTTCCCATCGTTTGGTACTTTCAGATCGTTTCAGCATTCAGTAGTTCGTGACAGTTCAGTAGGCCGGACATAGAGAGATACATACGTTTGTTGACCTTCAGATTTTAATAGGAATGATTGTTTGGATGCAGAGTAATTATTGATAGATTTGCACCGTCATCAAATGAATTCAAAAGTTTGCTGAATTGCCCTTAAGGAAGTAGACCCACATGTAATACACTTCTGTACTTTTTAGTTGTTAATCTTTGACAGTAAGAAATATTTTTTAAAAAATGAAATTGGTAAATAATTTGCACTTTATTTTCAGTTTGAAAAAAGAAGAGGTCAGAAAATTCTCAAAATTACAATATAGTTTATAAATTATAGTATTCTATACAATCACCAAAATTATTTAATATTCAATCTTAAAACTATATTTAAATTTGGTATTTCTTATTTCCAATAATATGTATAAAATCTACTCATATATGGTAATTAGTAATAAATATAACATATTTTTAGACTTGGAAGAGATTATATTAAATTATTATTAATATTATTAAATAATAATATAATAATTAATGTATTATATTAATTAATTTGCTTATTAATTAATTTATTATTAATTTCACTTATTATATTTGTAAGAAATAAAATTTAAAAAATATAATGTAAGATGACATTGTAGATGTGATAGGGCCCCTATTGAATAATGGTAATCACTATTTTCAGACCCAGTCCGCCACTGATGACATTCAATTCAATTTATAATCCCGACGAACAAGCTAGTCGAAGAGGGTGGCTAGTATATAACCACCGTTCCAAGGAAAATTGTCCGCTCTAAAAGAGTATTATGTTTGGGAGTGGGAGTACAAAATAATTATTTAAGTAAGACCTAATTCGACATTTCTAATAAAGCTAATTTTAAGAATTATCCAAAGAAAAAGTACTTTATCCGAAAATTTTTTTCTCTCCATTTTCTTTTTTAGAAAAAGGATAAAATTTGTGTCGACTTTTGTCTTTCGGCTCTTTCAGGGGTCACTTTTTCATTTTTTTAATTGTAAAAATATATCCCTAATTATTTCGTCGGTAGTTGTTAAGGAAAGGCAATGATATCATCAATTTTTCCTAAAGTCGTTGGGCTTGTGGTAAACCCAACCATGGCGCCGCGGAGATTATGGTAACCCCTTTAGATTCGGTTTGAGAATCTGTTCTGGCAGACAGAGTCGAGTCTCGTGCGTGGTGTAACATGTGGAGTAGGTGTGGTGAGTGGAACCAACAATAAAATATGTGTGGAGTAGGTGTGGTGAGTGGAACCAACAATAAAATATGGAATAAAAATACGTCTACTTTCACCATAAATGGTGACCCTGTGAACCCCCTTTTGAACAGTTTTTCGTCAGAAAAAAAAAAAACCATGAAGATCCTACCTCTATCAATTCGATATTCATCGTTCCATCCCTTTGTTCCTGGCATTAGAATGACGACTTCCCGGTTTCTTTTTCGGGAATGGCAAGCATTTTTAAATGTCTGGCAGATAAGTGGATTTTTTTTTCTGTTTCATTATTCTGTGCTTTTGATTTGAAATCGGAAATTGTTTTCTCGTTTTAATATTTTACTTCCGTTTTAATGTTTAATGCTTGTATTAATTATTTGCATATAAAAACTTTCTTATGAAATCATATTTTATAAGGTTAAAAATGCCAAATTATCATTAACTATAATATTTCTTGTTATTATAACAGATAATTATATATATTTATTTATATGGTAACCTTGTTCTAAAACCTTGCACAATGTCTGACATAAATACTGTGCAAATTCCAGTGTTTAATAGGTCAGATCCTGGTTTATGGTTCGTAATGTGCGAAAGTACTTTTGCTCTTGCTACTCCAAAAGCAATAACTGAATCAGTAACCAAATACAATTACATAGTCTCTCACCTCCCTCCCGATAGTGCGTTTTTAGTTCGAGACGTACTTATGAAACCAGATGCCACTGATCCCTACTCGCAAATCAAAAAAGAACTCATAAATCGTTCGGGTGAATCATCCCAGCAAGAAATTCGAAAACTTCTTTCGGGGGAAGAATTAGGTAATCGTAAACCATCCGAACTGTTGCGCTACATGAAACGCCGTGCAGAATCCTTGAATGTAGCAGATAACTTAATGTTAGAATTATTTTTGCAGCGTTTGCCGTCTTCGGTTCAAACGATTTTAGCTGCGGTTTCCGAACTCACGTTAGACAAAGCTGCCGAAATTGCAGACAGAATTATTGAAGTTTCGCCTTCTCCAATTGAAACTTTTGCAGTTTCTAAGAAAAATGAACAATCACTCGAAACTAAACTATTTCTGGAAATTGAAAAATTAAATAAAAGAATAGATGGTCTCTCGTTTTCTCGCGGTCGCTCGCTATATCGTCGTAACAAAAACTCTCGCGAAAGAAGCATTTCTAATAAGCGCGACTTTTCGATTTGCTGGTATCACAGGCGCTTTGGAAACAAATGTAGAGTAGAGAAATGTGTTCAACCGTGCACATGGCAGGGAAACGAAACCAGCAAAGAATAGCGGCGACTTATTCTTTGCCGAAAGAATCACGTCGCCTGTTCATTCGAGACCGGATAACAAATATCTCCTTTCTGGTCGACACCGGCTCTGACGTGTCATTAATCCCTGCTAATGTCTATCAGAAAAGAAATTCTTCCCAACAAACCCTTTTGGCCGCAAATTCTTCCAACATTAATGTATATGGACAGAAAACATTATCTTTGAATTTTAATTTAAGAAGAGACTTTATATGGACTTTTCTGATTGCCGATGTAAGTACACCTATTCTTGAAGCAGATTTCCTCCATTATTTTGAATTGGTCCCAGATCTCCGGAACAAATGCCTTAGAGATACAAAAACAAAATTGCAATCAGTAGGCCATTTAAAATATGCTAATCTCCACTCGGTTCAAATTTCTATTTCTAGGGATACGGTTTTTCATAAGCTTTTAAAAGAATTTCCTTCTATTACAAAATTGCCTAATCCAAATCAACCTGTTAAGCATAATACTGTTCATCACATAGTAACAAAAGGTCCTCCTGTGGTGGCAAAACCCCGAAGGCTGGCTCCAGATCGTCTTAAAATCGCAAAATCAGAATTCCAAAACATGATGCACCTGGGGCATTTACGACCTTCGAAAAGCAATTATGCTTCCCCACTTCACATGGTTCCCAAAAAAGGAACTTTAAATTGGAGACCTGTTGGTGATTACAGAGCTTTAAATTCTCAAACATTAAAAGATAAATACCCCATTCCTTGTATCGCTGATTTTACAGCTGAATTACATGAATCAAAAATTTTCAGTCGAATCGACTTAATAAAAGCTTATCATCAAATTCCCATTCACCCAGAAGATATTCACAAAACTGCAATTTGTACTCCTTTCGGTTTATTCGAAAGTACAAGAATGCAATTTGGACTGTGTAACGCATCTGCGACTTTTCAACGTTTTATAGATGAAGTTACTCGTGGTTTACCAGGAGTTTACGCTTTTGTCGATGACATTCTGATAGCATCTAAAAATCATGAGGATCATTACCAACATTTAAAGACCTTATTTTCAAGATTAAATGAATACGGCCTATGCATAAATGTTTCGAAATGCATATTTGGTACATCGACAATAGACTTTTTAGGTTTCAATCTTTCAGAAAACGGAATTAAGCCTCTACCTGATAAAGTCAAATGTATACTAGATTTTCCTAAACCAGATACTTTAACTCAGTTGCGTAGATTTTTGGGAATGTTTAACTTTTATAGATGTTTTATACCTAAAGCCGCACATATACTTGCTCCCATAGTACAGTTTTTAGAAGGGCATACTAATAAAAAGAAATCTCATTCCAGTGTTCGCAAATCATTCGAACAACTCAAATGGAATGAAACCGCAGAACAAGCTTTTCTTGCCGCTAAAAACGCGATTGCCGAAGCCACTCTTTTGAGACATCCTATTCCAGGAGCTCAATTGAGCCTATGGGTGGACGCTTCAGATGTTGCTATAGGAGGCACTTTATCTCAATTATCGCAAGGGAAATGGGAACCGATAGCCTTTTTCTCCATGAAACTGAACAAAAGTCAGCAGAAGTGGTCAACCTACGACAGGGAATTATTTTCGATTTATTCGGCTATAAGAAAATTCAGACATATGTTAGAGGGCAGAAATTTTTCAATATATACTGACCAAAAACCGCTAATTTATGCTTTTAAGCAAAACCCAAATAAATGTTCCCCTCGACAATTACGCCACTTAGATTTAATTTCTCAATATTCGACCGACATTCGGCATGTGCAAGGTTCTCAGAACATAGTTGCTGATGCACTTTCTAGAATCGAAGTTGATTCTATTACTAAATCTCCAATTCTAAATTTTAAAGAATTTGCAAGAGCACAGAGGGATGATTCAGATATTCAAAAATTCCTCCACAATGATGCATCCTCTCTACAATTAGAACTCAAACCCTGCCAGACTTCCAACTGCAATTTGCTTTGCGATACCTCAACTGGAGTTCCACGTCCTTTTGTTCCTACTTCCTTTCGAAAACTCATATTTGATCATCTACATAATCTTGCGCATCCTGGGATAGCAGCTTCAACCAAACTTATTAGTGCTAGATACGTATGGCCAGGTATGAAATACCAAATAAAACAATGGGTCCGGTGTTGTGAATCATGTCAGAGATCGAAAATCCAGAGGCACACTAAAACGCCTCTAGGCACATTCTCTCTTCCCGATGCCCGATTCACACACATCCACATCGATATTGTAGGTCCCTTGCCACCCTCTGAAGGTCAAATTTATCTTCTCACGATAATTGACCGTTTCTCCAGATGGCCAGAAGCAATACCTATCCCAGATATGCGAGCAAAAACTATATGCCGTGCAATTTTCGATACATGGATTTCTCGCTTTGGATGCCCATCTGTAATAACTTCTGATCACGGATCCCAGTTGCGTTCATCAATGTTTGTTGAATTTACTCGCATGCTGGGAACTCAAAAGA
>BGPR01013449.1:0-17242 GCA_013235015.1 Araneus ventricosus
TAATATTGAAATAATCCTGTTTTAAAATCGAAAGAAAACAAGTTGGTAAAGTGTAAAAAATCTAACAAAGGCTCACTGAAGAACGGTAAAATTAAATACAGGATTTTGATGTGAATGCAAATTTTTTTCGCAGCTTGTGTTTTAAATCAGAATTCTGCTCAGATTGGAAGATTACAACTTGCAGTTTGTAATAATGTTATAAAAATTTAGATTAGAAAATTATAAGTTTGGTTGTAAATAAAAGGAATGAGTAATTTTACATTAATGAGATTATAATATAATTTTCTTCTTTTAATACTGACGTGAAACAAGTTGGAAATGGAGCAAGTTGTAACACATGCAGACAAGACTTAGCTTGTAACAATAAATGAGAAGTAGAATTTAGCAAAAATTGTGGATATGCTATGTTACTGATAAGCCTCGATTTCTAATCTGTGAAATAAAAAAATATCCTTTTTGAATTTGAGTTAAGTATCAAAATCCTGATCTTGAAGTTTTAGTCGAGTTCTCGCACCCTTTTTGTCACTTTCACGTTTCTCACAAGGAAAACAATAAAAATAGCCACACTATCGCAATTAATATTTTTAAAACTGAATTTACAAGTTTTAATTTCATTTGAATTTATTAATCTTGATTCCATTAAATCCTTTGAATTAATCTGATAGTATTAAACTTCTAAATTGAAAAAAATATAAAATTCCATTTGGATGGTAATAATATGAAGTTATTAATGAAACATTTTTCCTTTAAAAATATAGCTGTCTCATAAAATCAAATGTTAATTTGACATTCAAAACTAATTTAGAACTAATAAATAACTTCCCTTGAAATCTACTACATGCATGCGAAATTAATTTATATTACAGTTTTTCGGTGTAACAACTTTCAATAAATTGTAATAGTTTACAATACCTAGATTTTTATTGACATGAGGACATTAACCAACAATAAAGCGGTATATGCATCATTTTTGCAACCATCTCCTATCTGTAAATTATATAATACTAGCAGTACGCGAACGGCATTGCCCGTTGAATCAGGACTTCAACAAAAAGGGGGGGGGGAATGCCCACAATGACACGAAAAAGTTTTGAAAACAAAATCAAAACAAAAGATACACATTATTGATTTTCCCGCTTATTTTTCTTTGCGATAATGACATTTATCAAAATAGAAATATATATATTATTGAGATGACGATGGCGCGAATGTACTGACGTCACCTGCCGGAAGGAATTGGATTGTAATGAAAGCATATGACGTCACCTGCCGCGAGGAAGGTTACGCACCAGCCAATGAAATTGTAACAATGCATTCTGGGATCGAGCAGAGAAGCTCTCGCTGCTAAATCGCGCTAGCAAAAAACTGTTTGAACTGATCAGGGAAAAATTAATTTGAAAAAAACGAAAAAAGATATTTTAACCGTTCTTGTTTTAAATTCGACAGAAACGTTCCAGTTATAAGCTGAAAAAAATGAAAATTATAGAGATCTTAGAACGTCAGATACTAGAATTTGAAGAAATCCTTATTAAAAATTACCATAAAAGTGACTATCTTTCAAAATTTTCTCAAAATTCAGTAAATTACATTAGACGTACGAAACAAACTTCATTAGAACGGAAATCGTTTGTTCTTTCCGATGGTGCAACTGTTTTTGTCTTACAATTATTCGAAGCCATGCTATTGAAAAATGAGTGCGAAAAATCACTCAAAACAACACAAAATATTAAATAAAAAATTTTCTAGATTAAATTTTAAAATTCCGGCTTCGAGGTGCATTCAGTCACCATTACGACTACCTGTGTGTCAAATTTCACGGCTGTAAGTGCGATAGATCCGTCTGGACATCGCAGACACACACACACACACACGCTCACAAACATTGCCTTTTATAAGTATGTATAAAATATGTTTTTTGTCTGTTATAGAAAAAAACTATTACTTACACTGCTGGATAATTGATAAGGATGGAAAACACTATCACCCATAGGAACCACAAAATGAAAGAATGCGAAATATTGAAAATTATAATAGGTGCGGAATACAGTAAGAAGAGGTGTGAGTATGCAAATTTTATTTTCCACGACTGTTCGTCCCGTGATAGCGCAGATAAGAGATTTAAAGGATTTGACGAGTGTGGAGAGTTGTTGTTCCAAGTGAAAGTTTTAAGCGAAAGAGTTAATAGATGAACTTGAAATTTTGGGTATACATTCCCGATATCACTTAGATGATTTTACACGTGGCCATATTAACCCTGTCATGCCGAGCGAGGCAGTTCCGGAACAGCGAAGAAGGCCTGCTTGAGGCGTTTCGCTTCTTTTGACGGGAGGGAAGGTTCTGAGATCGCTTCGGTAGGAGTTCCAATTATCCTTACGAACAGCAGCCCGTTTCCGTGAGTCTTAAGGGAAGATTATAGCAAGGGTTGGGGGTGGAGTAAATCACCACCCATGTTGGGAGAGTCCAATTCATGTCTTATCATCCCCAAAAGTTTCGGTTTTACAGGTGCTAGAATAACAAAAAGTCTCCTCGGGATTAAAGAGTTAATGGTAAAATCGAAGAAAGGCGAAAAATAACCTGTTGCCAGAGGGTTAGACATCGCACACAGCGTTGTTTCATGGTTGGGGAAAGCACTTAAAACCATACAGTATGGCACAGTACAGTAAAGCATCTAAGTCGGAACATTATGCCAACAATATTTTATCTTGCTGGGCCTTCACCCTCGATTTAGGTTATGCTACATTGTGATCCGCGATCAGTCCTTAGCAACTGTCCTGCAGTGTAATATTTCAAATGGCAAATCTTTGTTTTTTCGCCTACCGTTTTCTTAACATTTTGCACCCATTCTCACTTTTAATATTTTTATAAATCAAACAGAGAGAATAAAGCCGTAAAAATGAATTAATTACTTCTTTACTAAAATTAATTACTTCTTTAATAAATCTTTATGACATTCTTTAACAAATTTGTTTTCTTATTCCTATTCTAATCATTAACATTTTTACAAATCAAATAGACTGCTTCAATCTCATTAGTTAATTAACTAATCGATTTATAATGTGTTGGAAATCTCATTATCATCACTGAAACTTATTTTGAACTCTAATAATTAAATTTAATATTATCTTTTGCTAACACTCTTTAATTTTTATTATGGTATAGCTCCTTCCACTTCTAATCAATCTTAATTTCAATGTCTGTTATAAAAAAATTAATGCTAAATTACATTTTAGACTGGTTATGGTGACTGGTTAAACCTAAATATTAAACTGCTTTGAAATAAAAAGAATTTACTACAAATGATGAAAATAGTAAAATCGCAATTTGTTAAGTCAAGTTCGTGCTTCACGACTTTCACGTGGATTCTTTTATTTTTTCAAAACAACCTCACACGATACATGCATGCGAGCATGACCAGTTTCCACAAAAACATGACCACATTCATACCCACTTTTATCAAATATTGGCCACAAATTAACTTTTATGCTTTATTTTATAACAAAAGACAAACGATGTTAACCGGTAATCTGACTCTAATTCTAACAGAAAACTCACTAAAGATATTCACAATCACTAATAACCAGTTTCATGAACACATTATCTCACTTTTTCATGATATTATCTGTAGTAAGTTAATATTCTTCAGCAACTAAAGGCACCCTCTTTCAAAATCTAATTACAGGGTCAAATCCTTGAACACCGATCTATTAGAACAAAGTGGTTGAGTTAAAGAGGCTACTACAACCAGCAACCTACCAATTTCCAAAACTTGTTATCACACTTCTCTTTGATACACGATTAGATAAACCCAGGGACAACACGACCTTACCTCCTCCCCATTGTAATTTAAAATTCAAATATGAATCAAATTACCAATTAAATCGAATCATTACCTCAAGTGCTAAAGCCCTTCGTCTAATTTAGTGGCGTGTAATTCAAGCTGGCGCATCTTTCCGTCGTTTGGTCCAACCCAATTGGAGGGAGTGGGGGGCTGCAACACGCCCTCGCGGAATTGTTAAAGGTCCGATAAATGAAGGGGCTACTTTGTGACACCCACCATTTAGGAGGGGAGGGGGCCGCGCATGTTTTGGGCCCCTTGGGGCACATAATTAATCGGGCCGATTGGTCTCCCTTTCACAACCAATTACTAAGAATTAACCTCGCTAGCCACAAAGGATTGCCAACCCTCCTCCTGAGGGAGAAGGGCACACAGGATGCGTTGCCATGGCAACGCGCCATCGCCACATTGGGATTGCACTTAGAGGGGTTGGCTACATTGGGAACTTCATCGCGGATTGGTAGGCGCAAGGGGAGTTGGGGGATTTTGCATTTAGTGAGCCTTTTTTATCATAAAGCAGTGTTCTGAAAAATACCTTAAACATCTATCTTGTTCTGAGTGGCTAGAATATCAGTATCCCTATTGAAGACGCTACAGAGGAAAAGTCAGTGATCACATAAGAACGCCATTTTTCATTGGCACGCATTTCAGAGCACGGAAAAGAAATTTTAAATGTGATCAATAGGGGACGGTAGGCGTACAGTCCCTAGTATAATCATAATTTAATCGTCGTCTTATATTAACTCAATAGATTTTGCGGTGTATTTTAATAACGAGTTGTATATGTTATAGAAGAGAAAAATACTTAAAAAATTATCATAATACTCAAGACTATTATTGTTCACAGTTGTTTTACATTCTGTCTTGATATCTCCACAAAATTAATCTCTGAATATAAATATTTGTTCTCAAGTAAAAATTGAGGAAGATAAAAAGATTATTTCGCAAATATGGAGTTGATATTAATAAGAAATTTATGAATTTAGTCGAAAGATTCTTATTTTTTCCCACTCGCAACCCTTTTTTTGTTGCAAAATAGTTTACGAGATACTATCTATTATAAATTTTTTCGTCAACTCCAGTCGTTGGAAAATAGAACAAGAAACTAATATATTAACCGAAACAAAAGTATAAAAATTTAGTTAAATATATTAACTTCGAAAATTTCGGTGAAAAGTTTCAGGCGAAAAGGATTTATTGATTTTTTTCCATAATGTCGAAAAATCTAAAACATGCATGGACAACTAAGGTTTTCGTAACTCCAAAAATCATATACGCATTCTCAGTTTAGATCGAAACCAATAATTTAAAAAATCTTGCTTTAGTGCAATATAATAGCCGATCGTTTTATTTTTTTGATATTTGTTTTCTAATGCGTTTCTTTTTTTCCTTTTTTTTTGAAAAGAAAAGCATGCTTTATGTTTCTCTTGAAACCTTTAAAAAGTAAGTTTCTTAATAAATTAACTTTAAATACTTTACAAATTTTTTGCAGCTTATGTTCAAACAACAACAAAAAATACAAAAGACCTGATTACATTATAAGTGATTTGAGTTAAATTAATTCTCATCAGCAGATCAATACACAATATCAATATATTTTATGACTCTGAGTTTAAGGTTAAAATAAATTACTTTACAGAAATCACTTTAAGAACGATTTATGACAATTGAGAAGAGCTTTTTTCCCCTCCTTTCTAAAATTTCATTTCTTTCTCATTTTAGAATAGAAAAAAAGTAAAATTATACTCTGAAGAAATCAAGTTCAGCCGAGAAGAAAAAATTTAAAGGAGGAAAAAATAAGTCTTATGTTCCAAACAATTTTTGTGGAAAAATTTTGGAATTAGCACAGTTCTGATCCAAGTTAAGTTTTTCCCCTTGCTATTAGGGTTTATAATGCTTCGTAATATATTAAGACTAACGACGTTTTTGAAAATTTCCTTTTTTTTTTATCTGTGCATCTTAAATTGTTTTTCTTTCTTTTTCACAACATTTCAGTACTTTTCACTTTCATGTTATGTAATCTTTTTTTCCTTCATATTGATTGGAGTGTTTCCACTTGTCAGATGCGTACATGACTCAAAATAACAGTAAAAACAAGCACCTAATCTACAAATCACGAACATCATATTCATGTTACTTATTTATCAAAATGCATCATGATATGTTCCCGATTTTTAGAGGCAAGAGAATAAAAAATAAAAATCGCTTTATTTTCAGAGTCTGGCTTCTTCCATTAGAGCCAATAGCAACCCGTCTTCTCTAGTATTTCTCACGAGAATCATAAAAAGGCGAACACTCCACTCAAACTACGGCGGTTTCGGTGAAAAACGTTTTTTCACCCCCTCTGTCTCAGAACCGCCCTTTTCCTTCTACTTTCAAGCCAGCCATCGTCGGGTAAAAACTGTGAGTAGCCGTGATAGGTGTTTACAGCCTTTCCGATCAACAAAATACGATCGTGCCTGCTGCATCTTTTTTTCTTTTCGCTCCTTTCTTCTTCATCGTTTTTACCATAGTTCTTTTTTTCCGCACGATCCAAGTACAAATACCTCAACTACCAGGGTTGCCTTGGCGGTTAAAAATTGGCACCCTCTTTATAGATTGAGCGCCAAATCGCACCGCCATTTTATAGGAGAAAGTTAATGTAGGGCTTATTGCGTTGTCAATAAACTAAACACATCCGCTTAGTCTCATAATTTGCTTAAGGGTTATGAGAGAAGGATTTGTTTAATGAGTGTTTGAGTTAATTCCGCTGCCTCCAGATTGTTTTGTTTTTGTTGACTGTAGGCGAGGGATATTTGTCACTTGGCGCGCTTTCATTTAAAGAGTTAATTGATCGTACGTCTAGTTAAACAGTTTTAAAAATTAATTTTCATTACAGTCTTTGTTCCGCTTTTAATTCTTAAGAGGCAGGGTCTTGTTAAATGCTTTATTAAATTTGGATGGAAGGAATTAAGAAAACAATTTGTCTTTAATTTAATTTTTGTTGTTTACTTGCTTTAATTGAAAAAGTTTGTGGAATCTATCAATAAGATTAAATTTAATTTTAAGAGGAATTTTGATTGTGCGCATTCCTCCAAAATTAGTAATGATTTAATTTTCAGTGATTATATTTGAGGTAACAACATGCGTTGATGTTGGTTTAGTTTGAATTTTCAACCGTTGAAGGGTTATTTTCTTAGTTAGGTTAAACATCACACTTTTAAAGTTAAATAACTAACTCTTTAAGTAATATGATACAAAAACAAGTCAACAAGGCATAAAACAAAAATAAAGTTTATTAATATTTACCTATTCAATCTAAGCAATTTTTGAGATTGTAAAAGTTAATGAACAATAACGAGCAAAAAATATTTAGATTAAAACTGAAAATTAAAAAAAATCATGGTAATCAAAAAGAAGTATTTGCAGTTTACACATATATGTGATTTGTTAGTTTATCTTTGAAAAGTTAGAAAGTAATTATAATTCTAGTTGATAAATTTTATTTATTACGCTCCTTTTTATAGAAATAATTAATCTTCACGTTGTCATTGGTACTTCTTTTTTCTGTTATTATTTTAAGTATTCTGGTTTAAATATTTATTATATAAAATTAAATAACAATACCTGCTTATTATGCTAATTTATATCTATTTAACTGGTCATCAAGTATATATATATGTATTTTTTTTCTATCCTGTATTTATGTAAATTATCGCTGGCTGGGGCATTTAAAAATGTTCATACTTTTTACTCGTCTTTTCGGTATATATCACGACTCTGCTTCCACCTCAAAAGATGCTTTTTATAAAATGATTTTCCATAAATTGTATTTTTGATATATTTTTAAGACCCCAGTCAATATAGCAAAGTACCAAAAGTTCAAATACTAATACTTATAAATCAAGTTTAGCTTCATACAATTGCAATGTATTTAAAATTTTCACTTTATGATGAATAATTTTGAATGGAAAACTAATGAAATTTTATTGATGAAAAATTGTTGTATAACTATGCATAGTACTCTTTACAACATACTCTGCATTTGTCACTAATGACAAAATTAAATTTGCGACGTAGATAGCATTGTGAAAGCACGACCCGCTGGTTTTATGTGATGATCAAAATTATGGTATCCATAACCTTCAATAGGCTGCCAACCGATGAATGACTTTTTATGCCCGGGGAAAGCGTCACGCGGGCGTCAAGCTTGATAAAACAGGCCAAGTAGGAAGCTTGTTTTCTAAACAACATGATGAGGAAACCTCATATTTTTTCTCTTCCCATTCAGCTACTGAAACATGCAGCAAGGATAAATAATCCGAATAAAAAGTTTTAAAAATTATTCTTTTATTGATCTAAAAAGCAGAAATTTGTTTTCATTAAACTTCACTTTTTAGTCTTAAATTTATTGTTAATTTTGATATCATAAATATTACAGAATTTTTTTTTCACACACTAGCAAAGGCATAACTCGTATGAAATCAAAATTAAATTAACTTAGACGATTAACTGATAATTGAGATCTGAAAATATTAAATTAGTGTATTGCCATCAAGAATACGTAATTGTGAAAAATTTCAAAACTCTAGCGCACAGAAAGTGAGTGAAAAATCGATTACAAAATTCCATCTTTAAATATGAAGCAATTGAAGTTAGATAACATTTGGTAGAAAAACTTTCTTTTTGTCTCCCATTTCGTCTGCAAAAATGTTTTGCGACTCCATCTATACATGAAAAGTTTTTCATACTCCCAGAAGTCCACATAAAAATAAGCAGGTACAAGAAACATTAATTTATTACAAGGAGAAGAAAGTTTGGGAACAAATATACCACACCTCTACGTGGTGTTCTCTGGGTAACAATACAGTTCTAGAACAGAACTGCATTGGCAAAGAGAGCTTTACACCCTTTGGGTAAGCTAGGTTGACGTGGTGATAATAATAAAAACGCAGAAGAAAGTACGTATTTAATTATAAAATGTTACAGAAATGCATCAAATTAAGATGAAACCGGCTATAATGGTGTAAACATGGAGCAGTAGACGTACCCTAGAGGGCCTTGATCTGAAAGGGGACCCCAAAATGTAGATTCTTTTAATTCTAAATATTCTATGCTTTATGAATGCTAAAAATAAGATAAATAAAATATTTATCTTATTTTTAGCATTCATACTTGATCATATTTAATATTAAGTATTAAATTAAGTCTTTTTTAGTTATATAACTCATTAAATGCTTTGTAGAAAATATTAGTTATTTATTCAATAGTAATACACAACTTTGCTAAGAAAAAGCCGATTACATTTCCTTTCATGCAACGAATCCTTATTTCTATAATATTTATATACCAGTATTTAAGATACAGAAATAAAATCGCTGAATTCCAAGGCTTTTAATTATCAACAAAGATTAATTGAACTAATTATAAAACTATATAATATAATAGTAATTATTCATATTATATTGTCTAAAAGAATTCAAAACCATGCTATTTTAAAACGTAATTATTAAAAAATCGAAATGTTCAAGTATTTATGTATAATTTTTCAGAGGGCCCCCAAGAAATTTAGCGCCAGGGACTCACAACAAGCTTAATTCACCCCTGATGTCACATGATTATGCGGCGTGTGAGATATCCACTGGCATCCTGACACTCTCGGCAAAACTGAATTCTAACATCTTAGTAGCTCGGTTCGCTCGCTTTGACGAGGAAGTCATGCATCAAAATCATCGCAAGGAGTACTTGACAAAAGGAATTTATCTTTACCTACCGACTGAAATTTTCTTATACTAAGAGAAAATTTGGAAAATTTGAGATTTATGTAAGAAAAGAAATTATTAGTATGAAAAAAGAGTGACATAGAACCGTGATGCAGTGTAGGGAGAAAATAATCAAAGGTAAAATATAAACGTCATACAGTGAAAGGAAAAAATAATGTAAGAACTACAGCATAATGACATGAAAACGAGACAAAAATAATAGCAAAAAGGGAATGACTGATTGAAAATTCGATGTAAAATTATGAACGATAAATGCCTAAAAATGCTTCTTTGTTCGAAGAGAAAATCATTCCAAGATTATTAATTTATCCGTCTATACATCTTCTAAAAAACACGATGAACTCACAGCAGAGTCATGACTTAGAAATCATAGGACCATAGGTCTGAGATCCAGTTTCACTAAAGATCTTCAATGTCAACAACATAGGTAAAAGACGCCACCCCATGTCCCTGTACCTGCAACCATTACAGTTACCGCACCAGTTGGTTTGACATGGTACTAGCATACGTGACAGCATGGATAACCCTAGAGTAATGAATTAATTTTCAATATGGTTTGGAAATTTAGAGAGTGGGATACCAATTCGAAAATCGCCCTTACTATCTGACTAGGCTCAGAATTACGCATTCCGTCTCCAAGAGCTCATGTTTCATCTAATGAGGTGTTAATTTATTAAATCAAATTATGCATTTTCGGAATAGAATGAATTCATCTCACCACTGAAATTCATTGCATTCGCATCTTACACGAAACACATTGCATTGCGCATCTTACACGAAGCGCATTGCATTGCTCATCTTACACGAGTTTGAGGTTATATGTATGGCATGCGCAATTAAATTTGTCATGTTACTAGGATGTCACGTAAACTACTAGTAATTTGAGACGATTAACAGAATTTGACTAGAAACAAAGGAAAACAAAAGAAGAAGAAGAAGTAAAAAAAAAAAATGAAACAGGAAGACGAAAGTACATTTCTTTCGTCTGGAGACATAAGATAAAGAAAATTTCCTCCCCCCCCCCCTCCGTTATTTCTTCATCTAATTTCATACGCTTGCAATTATGAGGATAAAAGAAGGTGAAAGAGAATGCGACTGATGAGAACATTCCAACAATGTGTCTCAAGTTTTGGTTAAAATGCATTCGAAGTTAGGGGTTGAAAATTACTTATCACCTCCTAACTTCTAAGCTATTGCAGCTATCCAAACATTTTTAGTGCAAAAGTTGTTCGTAAAGATAAAGCGATAATTCGCCTATTTTAAATTAATTTTTTAAAATCTTCAATCGCAAGGGAATCAAGGGGAAATGAAGATTTTACCTCCCTTACCATTTCCAACCCCTTTCAGCTGGATGGCCCATCTACGAATTTGGCCAAAATTTTCAATCTCCCTACAGCATATCACTCGTCGCCTCAAATCCAATCAAAATGACTCTAGGGACCATGATCGAAGAAATTGTGCAGAAATTTTTCCTGAAGTCGTACCATGAGAGCCTCTGCAGTAAATAATATTCCGATAAGGAATCTACCTGAAACGAGAAGGCAAAGAATGATTTATTAAATCAAAAACTCCAGATGAAATTGAACAAAAAACTCAAATTAAAGTTAAAATTAATAACTGTTCGCCGGTTGGTTGAGTGAGGTTTAGTGGCGCAAGAGCCTTTTTTGTCTAAACTGCTCCTAACTGTTCGCCGGAAAATAACTGAATGCACAAAACGTTATCATATCTTTCAACTATACTTTATTCTTGTTACTTTTAAACTTATTTCTTGTATTTTCATATACTTCCTATTTCTTACATGTAATGAAATTACTTAAATATGCATGCAATGTCCTAATTCAGGGGTGGGGAACCTTTTTGCACAGAAAGGCCTCTTTAAATTTCTACAGTTGGGCAAAAGGTCGCACTAGCAGAATCTTAAGGGTTATTATTCTGCAATTATTATAAAATTACAGGCAATTATATTATTCCATTGCAAATTGTAAATAATTGGTAAGGCTGCATAAGAAACTCAAAAGGCCACATGAGGTCTTAAGGCCGCAGGTCCTCCATCCCTCTTAGATTGGTCGGTCCTCCCCTTCCGAGTTTGTTCTTTCTATTTCATGCCTTTTTATTGCTTAATATCAAACATGAAATGAAGATTTTCATTTCCAGGGTATCTGCATTAATATCAATTCAAGCTTGATAAAATGAATTAAAAAACGTAAACTCAGGATCGTGTTTTTTTTGTAAGGAAACTGATTTAATGTAACACATTCAAATAATAAATAGAAAAAAATTGATAAGAATGAATATATTATCAAATATTTTACAGTCACTCGTTAACGATAGATTATATTTCTTTTTATATAATTATGAAAGAATATCTTTAGATGGAGTTTTTGAAAGGTTAAATTAGTAGCTTATCAAAACTCAAAACACTTTTACTAATTTAGTAAATATAACTTTCGTGTTATTTTATAAAGAGTCACTTGAAGTTCTAACTTTTCATAAAAAATAAATGAAAATGAAAAAAAAAAATAATAATAATGATTAAATGTGCATCTCACTGAAAATTTTTTAAAATCATTTTTACAGCTTGAATAAACATCTATTTGGAGTGGCAGTTTCCTGTATTATTGCCAAGACTATTTCAGTTTTCAATTAATCTGCATGCATAACTTGTCTATGAATATAATATTGAGAATAACTTCTCTTGAATTTATGTAAGTTAATTAAAAGATAATAAAAAAATACATTGACGGCTCTTATACTAATGATACTAATGAATGATGTGATACTGTCAATTTATTTGAATTTTAAGTAGAAACGATATTATCAACTAGTACACCGTTCAATTTAACAAGATTTTGAGTTATCGAATTCTCTACAAACTAATAAATATGACAATGAGAAACTTTAAAAAAAACCTATTGATAACCATTTCACTTTTAAAATAAACTACATAGTCAACTATCTGAATACAATATAATAAAAAGAAATTAGCTTTTACACGGTTTAATTAAACAGGAGTCAAATTTATCTTAATTCTATATAAATTGATAAAAAAAGATACTGGCGATAATTCGCCAAAAACGGCAACCTTGGACCTTGATCCCTAGGGTCTCAGTAACAGGGTCCTTGTTTTATGGGGCGGATAATGGAATGGGGCGACACGCCATTTCGTAGGGACGATATTGGATTTCATTTCCACCAGGAGTATTTTCCAGCCAAAAGAAAAAACAAAACTAAAAGCACAAAACCAAAATAAATGTGCCTCGTAACATTTTTTTATTGCTTTATACATTCGCTGCTACCTTTTAAATATATTCATAGAGATTCGCAATCTCCAACCGCTGATGACATAAATTTGGGCCTCAATGAAACTATCATTGTTTCTCGCCAAACCTAATGCGATTCTATCGCCGAGTGTAAAATGCGTGAATATATATATTTTCTTTTACTTTTCGCGAAGGTGTAATTGAGTTGGCGTAAAAGACTTGACTTTTTTATTCTTTCTTTCTTTGTTACGACTCGACGCCATCTTTAATGGCGTCGCAATGAAAGCGACGGCTATTAAAAGCGCGGGAACACCGCTTTTGTTCTCCGCAGCTAATTGCGTTCTTTCATACAACAATCAACTAATGTGTGTTCCCTCGAGAAAATTCCAGAGTAATATTTTCCCGCGAATATTTCCCGCTGTTAAAATGAAATTTTTTCCCCCACCTTTTGTTAATGGAGCTTTAGAATTAGGAATTCATTTCAGAACGACAAATTCTGTGGATTCTTTAAATACTTAGGCTTAATTGCCATGTTAATAGGATAGTCTGATTTTGGAATCTAGAATTCTTTTCAAAGACTGGAATTTAATTAGGTTTTTTTGTTGCCGAAAAGATTTTCGTAACAAAGGCTATTTCAGCAAAAGAAAGAGATTTTTAATTTTTAATGCTTAGCAAGTGAGAGAAATGTTGCTTTAAACCTGAGTTCATCTTTGTTAAAATGTAATTATGGCTTTCGATTCTTATCTTAAATAGTTACATTTTGCTTAATTGTGATTTCATATATTTTATCTGTTTTCTTGTAATTTGTTTTTTGGTCAGCATTTTTTTCACGTAACCGCAGCATTTTATAAGTTTTGAATCTGTTTATGTATTTTGAAAAAAAGCTGATGTTTTGGATTGAAAATTTTTTCGTGGAATTATTTTTTTATTTTTCCATGGATAAAAACGAAATTTCTAAAACAGGCAATTGTCATAGCTAAGTACTTAAAACATTAAAGCTTAAATAGTTTTTTAAACTTAAAAACTATTTAAGCTTTAATGTTTCATACTTGTTACTCAATTGATGTCGTCATTATTTATTTATTTAATTTTTTTTGCTGTGAGTTCACCTGCAAGCGAAATAAAACCAGGAGCCCGTCTTTTAAGATAAATGAGGAATACTGGAACACTTCGCCATTTAAAGGGGAAGTACATTCTAGTAAGCTGTTTTGTAAATTATGAACTTAGGATTAAATTAGATTAGGACTAAAAAGACTTATGCTCCTTTTTGGCACCCGCGAGTTGGGGGGGAGCACTGCGATTTCACGAATGAGAAGCCTCCGTATAAGTAAGCGGTTTCTCGCTTCCTCGGGGGTATAGTAGTGGTGTGGGCTGAGTTATCTACACTCCGATGACGAGACGTACCTACTGCAGGAGGGGTTGGGCCGTGGCCGGTGACGGTCATTAGGTCTCTGACTACAGTTCCAACTGCTGTCGCGACGCCGCTTATTCAATGTCCCTGAGCGCCAAGGCAGGACGGGGTAACTCTGTTAACGTTCAGGTTATGCTCCTTTTTCGCCATAATCCCGTGTTTACTAGAATTACATGAATTTAAACCTTCCATGAATTCATAACTCAAATGAATTAATACATTAATTCCGAAGGTAACAAATTTACTGACTAAATGAGTTATGAATCTTCAATGCATCTGTTAGTAATTGTTTATATAATAGCTGCTTAAAGTTATCTTCCTTTTTTCAGACATCTTTGAACAACAATCTATTCTAGATCGACGATTCTACAACGACGGTTTCCAGATCATCCTTCTTTCTGAAAAACTAACATTGTAAATTGGTGCATACCTACATCATTTATACACATGGATTTTTTAAAAATTAATATTAACTAATGTAATGATTAATTAATTAATTAACTTACTGATTCGATTAAGAAAGTTTTTCAATAAGGAAATTTTGAAATAATTAGAGTCTTTCATTGGTTAATTTAAAGTAAAATATTTAAGTTCAGATTTGTTTATTTTTAAATCTGAATTACAAATTTTCAAATTTAACTATTTTCCCCATGTATTTTTACATTCATTTATTCAGATTTAAACAGATATGATAAAATAGCCAAAAATCGTACAAATTAGTGATAATTTTTCAAATTTACTGATTTCGGATTTGTTGTCGATTTTTGGTGTTTCAGCTGCATTATTATGACATCAACATTAATAGGAATATATGATTTAGTGACCTGGTGAAATTTGGACTTCAAGTTGCTGAACTATCTGTAAATAATATTGTAGATTCAAGATTGAAAAAAGTTGGAACTGAATTTTCAGATTTGAAAGGGCTGTTAAATAATAAATAGAGGATTAGGGCTTGAATTTTGTTATATTATCAGAAGTTCATATACTTTTTCAGATAAACATAAAACTCATGACACGCGTGTTAAGTTAAAACAAGTGATTGGAAATAAACCAGGACAGGGAAAAAATAAGTTAAGCATAAAAAATCATTTGGAAGAGATATTCCTAACTGTAAATTTGCGGTCGCGTTTATTTATCACTCAGCAAGCAAACGCAAAAAAGTATGAACTCAAAGTCAATTTAAGAGACGGATTTTCATTTAGCAAGGCTGTAGATGACATTTAAAAAGGAAAAACACAGAGATATCATTCAATAATAAAAAAAAATGTCTGCTTAGGGAGAAAAAATACGAAAGAAAAAAAGCATTGATAAAATCCGAGCTGTTATAAATTTAACAATTGTCACTTAATTATCAGACTTCTTGTTCTAAAAAAAGTGAAAAGGAAGGAAAAAAGAAAGATAGGAAGTCAAACCACACACATTTCTTTTTTGTCGCTTTCTCAATGTGTGTTCATGTCTTTTTTTTTAAAATCCAGTTCAGTAAAAAAGGAACTTTTTTCTTTCTTTTTCTTCTAATATTTTATTTTATTATTTTTTGCAAATGGATATTTTTTTTGTAAGCAAAGCTAATAAAAGCTAAATTAGTGAAAATTTGTAATGAAATATTATTTTGTTTCATTGTACAGTGCACTCCCGATTATCCGGGTTAATCACCGGGAGGGATCGCACGGACAATTGAAAAACATGGTTAATCCGAAAACTCCTTTTTATTAAAGAAAAAATCAACATCAGTACAAAAATATAAAAATTACTTACATTTGCATGCTGTATAACATCAAACAAAGAATTTTCCTTTTAACATTTACTGCTTTAAAAATATGTAATGCGTCTTTGCTTCTGCTGTTTTTTCATCTCTTGTCGTATATCGACACATATTTTACGAACCGCAGTAACGTCACCGTAATCAAATCCTCTTTGCCCCATATAATCTAATAGTTTCCACAGATTGTTGAGCAGCAGAATGAGAAATTGTATTTCCCTCATTTAGTACATCTTCTGCATCAGTACTAGCTGATTCTCCATTATCAAATTTTTGAAGGATTTCTAATTTTTGTTTAACATTTAAAACGTTTCTTTTTCGTTCCACACCACTCATTTTTACCAGTAAAAAATTTCACGCTACTATCTGACGATAAACAAGACGCAAAAACTAAAGGAACACGTGCGAAAGTGAAAGAAGACGAAGAAGCTAAAGAATGACATGTCAGGGAGAAGTGTGTTCGTACGAGAATGAGCTAGTAGGAAGTGGATGATTCATTTCTCAAAAAATTAGGGGTTGAACCGGTAGAGATTGTACGTAGAGGAAGAAAAAAAATATATTCTTTAACCTCCGCCGTCATGTCTCACTGGTTTCACTGAATGAATCTCTCAATCGAACATCAACATCGATTTTGCATGCATGATAAGCATGAAAATGTTTCTCTTTAAATTTTTTGTGAATCCGGAATGAGCAAGGATAATCCGCCAACCGGATAATCCGCAAATAGGATAATCCGCGCACGGATACTGTATTTAAATACATGAAAGTGGATTTCGTTGGAAACTGTTGGCACCACCAGGGGATTAAGTACCTTTCTCTGGATAATAAAGCAAAAGAGCGTTCGCTGGATAAAAACATAACAATCTCGAAACATTTTTTTATTTATAATTATACATTTCCGGTAGCAGACACTCAATGGACAAGGTTATTGTCAAGATATGCTCAATTAAACTGTATTAACTTATTTAACAGTTTTACTAATAGTAATTTAATCTATTACTTAATTAATAATTAAAATATTGATAATTTAATAGGGTGATGGCTTGTGATTCTAATTCCTTTTGGTCTAGCATATGAAGTCAAATTTATAAGTGAAGGACTCATGACAAGAAGAAGAATGTCATTTATTATGGGTTAAAGCGAAGAGCACTTTGCTAGCATCTAAGTTTGAAGCCTGATTTATCTCGAATATATACTCCGAGGGGGGGGGGGGGG
>BGPR01013449.1:17267-41740 GCA_013235015.1 Araneus ventricosus
TTTATGCGCTGATTTCAGTTACGTATTGCTGTCAAACTGGCGGCTGAAAAATCGAAAGCTTTCTTCTGAAAATGACGCTGTAAGTGATAACCTTATGTAATAGATGGTTTGAGGGATATTTCATTCCGTTCACTAACAACGAATGGCAGAACCTCCAAGGAGAGCCTATTCTGTTACTTATTGCCATTTTAAAATTATTATTTACAGTGAAACCCTTTAGACGTCTTCAAAGATCCGATCCAAAAGGTGTTCTAACAGGAGACTTATTATCGAGATCTCATTTCAAAACGCGAAACTAACACTTTTATTCACGCATGCATATAAGGTAGGTACTAAATTTGCAATTAATATTACATATTGATTTTAGAATGTTTGCTATATATTTTCAGACAATAAAAATTTTTTAAAACATTCTATTAGAAATTAACTTTTAAAACTGATTGAACAATATGAATATGATAATTGCGGACTTTAATTGCAATCATTCCTTTTTTTTTACGAAGCATATAGATATTTTTTATCACAGAACAGATACTCTTTCGATAATTTTATTACATAATAGCAATTCTTTGGTTTTCTTATTTCTTTTCAAGGCAAATTTAAGAAAGTAAACATCAAATTTAATTTTGTTTCAAAATTTGGACAAATTTGGAAAAAGAGTTATAGTTGTATACTCTGGCTGTCCTTTAATGATATTCTAAATTATTGGGACCATACACGCTATATCCAATGCATTTCCTTTGTGGTCAGGCTGACTGCTGGAGATTTTTCGTTTTAATCAAAACACAAATGTGGGCCAACGTTTCCCATTAGTCCTCAAGGAGAGGCAAAGCAACCTGTCTCATGATTTGGAGATAACATGTATACGAGTTACACTCGACCTGCCTTAGCACTTGGGACATTGACGCTGCAATACTCAGTACTAAGGCCTGATCCTAATAACATCACCAGGCCCGGCCCGACCCCCAAAGGGGTGCATTTCATCTGTCCGCCAGAGAACTGTCGCACGCCAAATTTCTAGTTTACGGCGGTCGCTTCATAGCAGCTAGGTTATGGTATGAGACGATCCATTTCGAATAGAGGTTGTTGGTAATTTAAATAGCTTGGAACAACGGGCTTTTTTCAATATCAGGTAATTATTTTCATTCTTGGTGCCGGTTGCTGGTGAGACACATTTAGACTAAACACTACCTACTGAAATCATTCTTCTTACGATAACCTGTTTCTACTGCTAAGCCGCCATCATGTAACGACATTTGACGGCGACGTAGTATACATCTTTCAGCTCTTTAGTCTAAGAGTCTCAAATCGTAGTCAATGACTAGGCGATATAAAAACAAACTTTTATTAAAAATACATCATCGCCGTCACACTCGACTAAAAGTTAAATCAAAATCTTTTAACAGATACAATATTCATCAAAGTTAAGCATTTGCAACATTCAACTATCTAAATTCCAATCCTATTCAATTTGGACGTCTCGCCAAAAAGTAAATTACACAGTAATACACGTAGCAGTATATGCTAAGATACGCAAATCTAGAGAAAGTCATCAGTCATCCAGATAAATACACCCTTAAGTCACCACCGCAGTTAAGGTCAGCCCCGCAGTACAGCCAGCATTCAGAGTAGGAAGGAAGCGTGGAAAACGGAAGAGACGCAGAGTAGCTAAGCAGGTAGGTAAGTAGGGTGATTGCCGAGATGCATTGCTTGCTTTATAGCATTACTTATTTACATAATCCTGGTAATCGATGCTGTTGCAAATGCTTGAGTGGTTGAAGTACGAGAGACCAACCTAAAAAAATGTCTGGGTTCCTGAAAAGTTCGGGACCTCGATTTCAAGATCAAGGTTTCTAACGTTCTCGCGGCGGACAGGACAGTACCCCATCGCACTGGTGGGAGACAACTCGACCCCATTATTACTATTCCCACCAGGGGAAGCGAGAACGGCGGCTTCTCATCCGTGATTCGGTGACCCACTCCTCAAGCGGATGAGAAGCCGCCGGATAAGTAAACGGCTTCTCGCTTCCCCTGGTGGGGAAGAGTAATAATGGGGTCGAGTTATCTCCCACCAGTGATAGTACTGTTTGTCCGCCGCGAGAACTGTTAGGAAACTTGATTTTAAATCGAGGTGCAAACTTTTTTCGAACCCAGACATTTTTTTAGGTTGGTTCTCACTACTTCTAACCACTAAGCATTTGCAACAGCATCGATTAGCTTTCAGGATTATGTAAATAAGGTAACGTTATAAAAGCAAGCAATGCATCTAGGCAATCGCCTACTTACCTATCTGCTTAGCTACTTCGCGTCTCTCTTCCGTTTTTCACAGGCTAAGTAGCTGGATGGCTGACTTTAAATGGATGGATGGTTGACTGATGACTTTCTTAGGATCTTTCATATCTACGTTTCACCAATATATGGAGACAGATTGTTTGCCTTCCTTGAGGACTTTTATGGGAAACTGACCCACATTTGTGTTTTGATTTTAAAAAACCCGAAAAATCTCCAGCAGTCAGCCTGACCACAACGGGAAATTCATTGCTATAGCGTGTATGGTCTACCAATTTTAGAATAATACTAGTTAAAGGCACAGTCAGAGGATACAACATATAACTTTCTTTCTCCAAATTTGCCAAATTTTGAAACAAAATTAAGATTGGAGCGTTTCTTTGTAAATTTCTCTAAAAAGAAAGAAAAACCAAGGAATTGCTATCTATTGTAATAAAATTATCTAAAGTATCTGTTCTGTGATAAAATATCTATATATGCTTAGTAAAAAAGAACGATTGCAATGAAAGCTCTGCAATTGTCATTTCATATTGTTCAATCAGTTTTAAAAGTTGGAAATTAATTAAAATGCTTAAAATTTTATTGTCTGAAAATATAAGGATGCAAAATATGCTAAAATCAATATGTAATTACATTAAAAAGTAAACTTATACCTTTATACTGCATGGCTAAAGTGAGTAGTTTATTGCGTTTTGAAATGAGATTCGATAGTAAGTCGTCTCGTTAGAATACTCTTTTGGATCGAGTCTTTGAACGACGTGTTTAAAGGGTTTCACTATAACAACAAATTTTTAAAAGGGCAATAAGTAACAGAATCGCTCTCTCCTTGGAGGTTCTGCCATGCGTTGTTAGTGAACGGAATGAAATATCCCTCAAACCATCCGTATTAATAAGGTTATCACTTACAGCGTCAATTTCAGAAGAAAGCTCTGCTTTTTTCAGCCGTCAGTTTGACAGATTAACAACTTTTTTCCCCCTTCAGCTGCATCCAACTAGTTGAAGAAAGTGTGTCTGTCCGGTGCGCAACCAATCTCCCAGGAGGGGACGAGGAAGATTTTTCTGTAATTAGGCCCCCGGAACGACCATATATTACTCAGATGGGTAGTAAATTATTTCGCAGACGCTAGTGGTGCAGCTGAAAGTAAAGAAAAACTAACTAAATGATGTATCTTTTTCTTTCTTTCAATTCTAAATCTCGCTTGGGGTTTATAAGTCGAATGCTTTTGCTTACTTCTAGTTAGACTTCTGTGCATCACAGTAATTATATTTTGTGTTAGGGTGTGCATTGCGTATGGGGGCCTATAGGCAATGCAAGTTTCAGGGCCTCTTACCCCCAGATTACAATATCAGATATTTTTTTATTTATTTTAATTTAATCTCTGTATAAGTAGTCTCTGTAACAAATGTTTTGATAAAGTTCAATATACTTAAAATAAAATAGGGTATAGCTTATTTTAATACATATGTATGTGTAAGGAACTTTCATACATAATTTTTTTTTGTTTCTTTTTATGTAAATCTTTCAGTATTTAATTTTCTTTACCTTATACTTATTAAACTCAACTTCATGGATTAAAGTTATGTCTGACGTCGTAATTTCTGAGCTCTATCCAATCATCCGAATTTCCGCATATCCGAATCGGTCCAGTCCCTGGTTATTTCGGATAATTGAAATTATAGCGTATTAACACTGAAAGGAAAATTCAGTGAGGATTTTTGCTTGAATATCCGATGCTCAAAACTATTATAAAGGGGAGAGAAATAGTATAGGGCTCCAACTAGTACAGGGGTAGCCGATTTTTAATTTACTTGGAAGTGAAATTTATTTTCATATGCCACAGTGGACCTGCGCACGGATTCGCGAAATCCTTTTTGGCTACATGTTGTTCCGATTCTTGACATTTAACAAATGGGCGACTAGGAGCAAAACCCGGTTCCGCCTTAATAACCCGTAATTTGGCAACTGCGAACCTCTCAACGCCGTCTGATAAATCACGCCAAATGCATTCTTCGATTTGTCTTCGCCATTTTGCCTTTTCTTGCTTTTGTTTGCAAGGGGATTTTTCAGTTCCGTTTCGAATGACGTTTAGGGAAAAGTTTTCTTAGTAGTATGTCCTATGTAGTATGGAAAAGGAGGGGAAGGTTTACTTTCGATTTTAAGATTGAAACTGTGATTTCAGTTTACTGAAAGATTTCCTCTACGAGCTAACATAAAAATTTGGATTATTATCTAATGGATTATGTTGTAGCACTTAGATCTGTACTAGTTGTACAATTATGAAACAGGTTCACAATCTTCGTATTAAGATATAGTTGTTTTTGCAATACATTACAGAACAAAATTCTAATACTTCACTTTTCAAAATTAATTGGGTAGCTGTTGTGCAAAAGATTGGAACTGATTCAATTCTGAAAGTGAAATCACAAATTTTAATGGCGAAAGCTAAAATCACAAACTGGTATTTGGTTCCTAACTGGATAATTGCGTCCAGTTATTCAGTTTGTATCAAAAATTCTTGAAAACAACTGGAGTTGTTTCTTGTCTCAATGGATACATAAGCAATAGTAGATACATTCGCTACTATTTCTTCACGAATTAGCGAATGTTCATTTTGTGTTCCATATAATTTATGAGCAAAGACTCTAAACAGATGCTTTTGGATAATTAGAATAATGAAAATTGTTGCCGTCAAAGAATGAGAAATGAAATAATAATAAACTGAAAAGTCCATTGCTTAATTTTTGTTTCGTCGCACGTGATCTATTTAAACGTCAATATTAATGTTGGAATCCCCGCCATGCTTCTTGCACGTGACAGCACTGTTTGTATAAACAGAACATTCTCGCAATGCGCAAAATATATATTAGTTCTCCATAGAGGACCTTAATTACTAGTAAATGATGTTGGTCCAAGTAAAAACAATAAAATATCTGATAGTGTCAAAAGGACCATTTCACAGAAATTTAGAATAGATATTAAAGATGTTTAAATGATTCTTTTATTTGAGTCAAGACTACTTGTGAAATTCTTAAAAGGGTTACTAGTATTTCGGTCTTATTTTATTTATATTTTTTCAGTAAAAAACTAACAGGTTGCTATAATAAAATTAAACAAATTCTCTAATGATTTTGAAAGTAAATTTTGAATTGTGTCTCTTGATTCTTTTAAAATATTTGATTGAGAAGAAAAACCAATAAATAATAAAAATGTTGCCTCTTCCTAAATAATAAAACACGTTTCGGTCGTAAATTTCAAGAAATTTACATACATTTTTTTCTCTTTATCTTATATGAAGTATACCAAGATAAAGTGTTGTCATTGCCAGAAAATTCGATCTCGAGATTTCAATGAACCTCTGCATCCGCAAACCCCTGAATCCACAAAACACATTTTTGGAATTATGACTGTCCGTCTGTGAACACGATAACTCAAACACAAAATGAACTAGAAATGTGAAACTTAGCATACGGTTTTATCACTAGAATTGTAGACGTTAATCGAATTTTGGACCAAATACATCATTGGGTAGACAATCTATCAGTCTGCCTATTTGTGTGTATACACTACTGGCCAAAAGTATTGCAAGATTTTTAAAATTCGAAACATTTGGAGTTGATTTGAAAACTATGGCTCATAATCAGTTATGTAGTACAATCTTGGGAACTCACATTTCACAGTGAAGATTTTGTCACGAGAACATTTAGGGGACCATCCACAAATTGATGAAGACGAAAATGTTTCGGGCTCATACCGTTTCGCAGAAAGCTGATAATGTTTTGAAACTTTCAGCAATCGTGTTGCATTTTATGCACATTGCTTACATGCATTTTCATAAAAAATATCATGAATATTCGGGAAGATATAAAAGTTTCTTTAAAACATCCCAAATTTTTCGTATGTTTCACATTTTGCAGAACTTGAATATTCGAAAAACGATATTAATTTTTAGGAAATTTGAATATCCTGAGTACTATCAGAAATTATCAATTAAATGCATAATTAAAATTCCAATTCGACGGAGTTAATTAAAAAAAGTATTGGTTTGTGGAAAACCCCTCATCATTTTGTGTCTCTTAGAGAAAAGCAGAAATTCTGCCTACAACTTTCTAAATCTTAATTGTATTCAACTGGAATTTTTACATAACTACCTTAGATATTTGGCTTCGCTACCTTAGAAATCTGGCTTATGAAAGAAAATTTAAGCTATGTTTCGCGTATGCGTAGTTAAAAAGTATTTACTACAAGTACTCATATATCGAATATTCAAGGTATTACTTCAAATTTTAATACAATGTTTCTCTAATATATTGTCGAGTATTCTGCAAATTTAGTATAATTTGAATGAAAACTCTGCATGTTATGAGCAAAACACATACGAAAAATTTGGGATATTTTAAAGAAACTTTTATATCTTCCCGAATATTTCTGATATTTTTTACGAAAATGCATGTAAGTACTGTGCATAAAATGCAAAACGATTGCCGAAAGTTTCAAAACATTATCAACTTTCTGTGAAGCGAGGTTAGCCTGAAATATTTTCGTCTCCATCAATTTGCGGATGGTCCCCTAAATGTCATCGTGACAAAATCTTCACTGTAAAATGTGAGTTCCCACGGTTTACTTCCCAGGAGTTCCACAATTGATTGTGAGCCATTGTTTTCAAATTAACTCGAAATGTTTGGAATTTTAAAAATCTTCCAATACTTTTGACCAGTAATGTACAAGCACGATAACTCAAAAATACAACAAGCTGGATACATGAATTTTAGCACGTTGCCTTTAAAACAAAATTATAGATTATTTTCAATAGGGTCAGCTCGGAGAGTTCAACTCAAAGAGGTACTCTTCAAAAATGCAAACTCGATTCTCTTCACTATACGAATATATACTGAAGATATACAGTGGAACCTCGCTTAAAGAGTAATTCGCATAACGAGCAAAATAAAATTGTAAAAAAAATGACGCGTTAAACGAGCGACATTTCGCATAACATGTGACGAGAAGAAGGGAAGTCCCAGATTTTGCCCCTGCTACTGTCCATGGAGTTTTAATTTTGTCTTAATTGTTATGGTGTCTAGTGATGGGTGCCTAAGGGCCAAACATGGTGCCTAAGGACCAGCCTTACTCTCAGAGAATATTAGAAATATCACTTCCACGTCATTTCTCAAAATGATCGAAAATGCACGGAAATTGGTTACTTAGAGAACGATTACTTCTGCTTGGAAAAAGCTTTGGCCGAAATGTGTCGTGGAATGTGACATTGAGGAGTCTGAGACAGAACCCTGTGGAGCCAATACTCAACGAGATTGTATCTTTGGCCAAGATCAGGGGACTGGGGGTGGATAGTAATGATATCGATGAGCTCGTGGAAGATCACAACCAAGAGCTGACCACCGAAGATCTTATGGAGTTACATTGTGTTTCACAGCAAGAAGTTATGGAGGAGAAAGTAACAGCAAAGCAACAGTCTTTTAGCGCAATAAGAGAAATGTGGAAAGCATGGTAAACTAATGCATCGCACATTGAGAAGCACCACCCTAATAAGGCCCGAAACATATTTGTTTAATAATATTAATAATGCTGTGTCGCATTTTCGTCAAATTTTGAAGCGTCGGTAAAAACAAATATCTCTAGACAGATTCCTACTGAAAAAAGAATTAGGTATGCATCATAATTCATATAAAAACTCAACAACTCCATTAAGACACTTAGAAAAATTAGTAAAATTTCAAAACGAAGCATTGAACTCAATCCTACTAATTTTAATATCTATCCTTAATAATAAACTTATTATTTCGATTTTTTTTGTCTCGTTTTCTGCAAATCGTATCCGCATTCCATGTTGGTTGATTCTGCTATAAAAGAAAAGAGGAAGATGATTCACGTTCCTTAACAATCTTATATATATAATTTTCCATAAACGCTTTCATAAATTTTTTTGAGCATTTTTTCGGCATGGAGCCCATTATCATATTTTACATTAATTTATATGGTAAATATTGTTTCGCTTAACGAGCGTTTCGCATTACGAGTAAGCTACTGGAACGAATTATGCTCGCTAAGCGAGGCTCCACTGTACTCGAAAGTCGAGGCGAAAACGCTTCTGTTGGTTGTGAGACAGACATGAACCATAGGACATTATTGAGATAATATCTATATAAAACTGAAATACATCGAACCGAACTCAGCATAGGGTACCAGCACAAATGCAAAATTCTGTGAAATGAAAATATCTTTAGATCTGGAATTCGAGATTGTTTAAGAGTTTCAAAGGCCCCAATTTTCTTCTTGGTTTGCACTTAATTTACTATATTGCAGTAGTGAGTACACTAAGAAAAAATGATCATTCGCACATCAGTCTACACTGTGATTGCAACATTACTCAAAGATTTCACCGTCATTTTTCCTGGTTGGCAAGAGCTGTATTACGTCCAAAAACGTTTGAGACAGCACTTGGCTATCTCGAATTTTTCATTTAGTGCTGTTTATACCTTGCAGATAGATGGAGTCGAGACATCATAGTCACGTGACAAATTAACAGTGTGTGTCATTTAACATCTAATTGCATATTGAGTGATGCTTTACCTTCTCCAAGATGCGCATTAGATTCCAAAATTAAATTGAAATGGTATTTTTGACTACATTAATTGAGAATTCATCTGACTCTATAGTAAAAGGAAACTCAAACTTATGTTTTTCAGAAAAGACTTAAAGCCTTTGTATTTTTTTTACTCTAATTAATTCTAAAAATCCCATGCGACTTTCCATTTCAAATTATCCTTCCCGACCGTTCTGCTAAATTTCAATAAACTTACAGTATTTATGTCAGCACTCCAAGCTTTTACGATTTTTGCTTTAACACCCAGATTTCTTTTTTCAGTACATTAATAAAAGCCTCTTTTTTTTAAAAAAACTTTTCATTCAACTTGATTTGTTTCATGTTTGTAAAATGAAATTTTGTAATCAATTTTTCATTCACATCCTGATGTGCTTGCTTTTTCAATTTTTGTACATTTGTGTATTCTTGGTGACAATGCATTATTTTAATATTTTCTGAACCTAATTATCAGTTAATTAAATCCAATTTCGATTCCACACCAGCGGCTTCACCTGGTGGTGATTCTGAAAAAACAATACATTTCGTGATAAAAATGAATCAAATTAAAATTTAAAAAATATCTGTTGTGTAGTACACTAATAATTAAAAAAATTGTTTTAATTCAATTTACTATTGCTTTCTTAAAAGAACGAAACACATTTTACGCATATATCTGAATTTCCCTCTACACTAATGTAGGGATTTTTCTTTACATAAAACATAAAAATGAGGTTCAAAAATTCCCCATCTATCCTATATTCATCTGAGAATGGGAATGTCGAAAGGTGTGTGCTTTCGCAGAGAGATGGGGGCGTGGTTTGGCGAGCGGTGCCACATCGGTTACATGCGCCGTAATTACGTAATTGAGATTTAAGAGGGGTGAATTAGCCGTTTTTACCCTTGTCTGCTCTCGCTGTAATGCGCGGGTAGCGCTGACAGTTGCGTTTCAGCTTCGAATGCGATGTGTCAGCCTTGCAAAATGCGAAAGCACGTGTTGAGTGGAGCGCCGACAGCGATAGAGTGGGGTGTCAGTTTTCTACCTTTTGGCGGCAGGGAAGGGTTATTTATTTAGTGGTAACTGGCTGGAATACAAATCAAATGGAGTTGGAGATTTTTGATTAATTATATTTATGCTATTAATGAAATGAATCGTTTTCATAAGACAGTTTGCAGTAGAATTTAGACTAAAGAACTGTCGCGTTATCGTATTATATGATTTAAATCTTTCATTCCCGATTAGAAATGTACTTTTCCAATTAAAAGACCAAACTGATAAAAAAAAAGTTACCTCCGATAAAAATTGAAAGATGCGTGAAAACACAAATTTTATATCTTTTTCCAAAATATTTTGAAATCTCCGAATAAAGTATTTTTTTCTGCAGATAAGTCTTTAAATTCATCAACTTTAACATTAAACTTCGGATGATAGTGAAGACGTATTTCTTATTGCTTACATTGCTTTGTTTTTATACAAGAGTTAACCAGAAGAAGGAGAAAAACTTTCTCCCTTTAATCAAGAACGCTACGGCACTGCCAGTTTTATTGCTAATAAATTTAAGTTGACGTTTATTAGCAAATAATGACACAAACTAACCAGTTACAGGAGCATAACGGCATACGAATTTTTCTGAACGAATTGTTAAAATATTTAACCAGAATTTTAATGAACCACTTTGCGTTCAAAAAACCAACCGATGTTCCAACTCGACATGGCCAGAATTGGATTATATTTATCAAGTTGATATATTAGAGATGTTTACGATTCAGATGAGGTTTTTAATTACTTGACCGTGAGAAAACAAATTTAGGCAAAAGCAACTTGACATCTTTCAACAAACGGATCAAATGCTGCCCATAAATTGAGCAACCCGCCTTGCTGGACCACAGCGATAAATCCCTAAAAAATAAACGGAACTCATCAGAATTTATTTGCCTACTTCACGCAACTATGATACGAACCATGCGCGTCACTTCATCCAAAATGAACTCTTCATTATGACCAACAAAGCAACACTCACTCAGCAGTTTTTTTCCAACTTTCATTTTTTTCCGACTTTTTTTCTTCTCCCCTTCAACGCACTACTGTTAAAATTTATCTACATCCATGCGCTGTAAAAGTCAATCGTGTAAATCATTTTAAGAGCCGCATTTGTTACGCCACCTTCAATGACTGTGATTGTTGGCTTGATAGGTGCTAAGAGTCCTTTCTAGCACTGCAGTGCTCAAAACAGAAAAAGAATGACTGGGCACACGCAGATTTTAGAGGCACCAGCACAGATCGTGACAGTTTTTGGGCGCGGAGGTCATTTAGCAGCCGTTTTCGCGACCTGGTTCTATGTCGACTTGTTTTTTATCTTTTCTTTTCTTTAATTTTATGATCCTCTCTGTCGTTTACTACTGTAATTTAAAACGCTCTTCAACGTAGTTGCACAGTGAGAATCACATGACTTAATCATCTTTTAAAGAGATCCACAACTGCACAGTGGAGGACAGTGTCTTCGGGTCTAATTTATAGGGGGCGTTAAAATTCGACGGGACATATCCCAGACCCCGGTATTAAATATTGTTGTAATGGCCGGCACTCCCTGCTGTCCGTTCAAGGTTCGCTGCATAAATTAGGGAACTGGGAGGGGGTGTCAAAAGGTCAAGAAGAACGTTTCGTTCCGTTTTGGAGATGATAGTTATTCAAACATGATGATAGTCTTTTATTGGTCTTTTTCGGAACAAATTGAAATATTTTCACTTTGTTGCATCATTGCTTGTGAATTTTGAGGTGTGAGTTTTATCACTCTTTTATCTTAACATTTTACGGAAAATACGTTTATGATGGTTATTTTCACTTTGTTGAATCATCGCTTGTGAATTTTGAGGTGTGAATTTTATCACTATTTTATCTTAACATTTTATGGAAAATACGTTTATGATAGTTATTTTAATTTTGCTGCGTCATCACTTGTGAATTTCAAAGTGCGAGTTTTATCGCTTTGTTATCTTAACGTTTTAAGGAAAAAACGTTAATGAGCTGGATAGACTTTTCTTGTTTCATTTAATGTATAAGAAGTAATGTTAATTTTTTTTGGAGGAAGGGGATAATCGTAGGAATTATCTAAGAGGGCTGATTTGGGGAAGAAACGGTTTATAATAAAGATCATAATAATCTCAAATTGAGGATAATGTGAACTGATGGGCGAATTCAAAATTTTATTTCTGGTTAAAATGTTGAGCTATCCTTATCATCAGAGTATAGTTCTATAGCGGAACTTCTTAAACCTTTTCGAAACACGATGAGCCTGGTAGTAAAGCCTTCGCTTCGATAAAAGAGGATCGCGGGATCTAGACCCAGAAGAAGATTCCACGGAAGATCCACTTTGTGTACAGGCCTGGTACATGTTAAATCCGTTGAGGATCAAACATCCTCTATTGATGTGATGTTGAACTTTGAAGAGAGGAATACTGGCTCAGGTGTCGTCCTCGTCATCTGACTGCGGTTCAAAATTATGAGGTCCGTCCCAAAATAGCCCTCGTGTTGCTTCAAAATGGCAAGTTAATACAACTAGATTATTTTTTTATAAACTATCAAGTAAATGAGTTCCACAATAAAACACATAATGTCTTTTTTGTGTTGTCGTAGCAGTATTTATCCATGTCTTATTGTTGAGCTTGTTTTATCTGCTTTAAGCCAAAAATTTATATTTTAAAAGGACACACAGGATACACAAAACACAGATAAACAAATTACACAGGATATTTCAAAAGTTTTCGTTCAATTTCAAAATGCTAAACACTATTAGAAAAAAAGGGGACCGTGAGGGAACCACGACAATTGTAGCAAATCCAGTTGCTTCTAGTCATTTTGGCTTTATTTCCCAAAATATCCCTTATATAGCTTCAAAATGGAACTTTGAACTAGCTAAACTAAACTACCGAAACACGATTAATGACTGGCGTCACAAACGTTAAGTGACACTATTTTCTTCCCTTCTTTGTAGTACATGTAATTAAACACGACATAACGTATTTGTAATTAAATGTGGCATTAAATTATAATGCAAAGAAAGGAAATTTTTATTTCTCAGCTTTTAGCAACAGCACACCATGTGCAATAATATACATCATATCGTACAATATTGTATAATACTGTATAAAATCTTGTGCTATTTGAGTTGTTTGACATGGAATTGCAGTCATTTATTTTATTATACATAAGAAAACTTTCACAAGATTTATGTTTATTTGTCTGGGGGACAACTTATTTGAAGAGGGGGTAAAAGAGAATGAAACTAAGTAAAACATAACTGAGAAAAGCCTACGACGAGTTCATATTATGGTGTACTTTGTAAGAATTTAAAATTAACTTAATTCAGAAAACATTTGAAGCCCTACGTTCTTATATTGTTTTTATTTGTTTCTGTACATCTGATTTGCATATTAATTTTTCCACCTGTGTTTTGAATCACCCTGTATCCATTTCATGTTCGCTCGGTGTTGCTTTGATTTCTTAACTCTTGATTTAATTTGATGGTATTTGTTGATTGTCTCATTTTATAGGGGCATAAATTTACGAAAGGGCTGTCAGGGACGAACCTGATATTGCTGATTCATGGTCAGATGAGGATGAGAGCAACATCTAATACTGTTTTCTGCCCTGGTCTTTTCTCTAAACTTTCCCACCACATCGACGTGAGGTTATTTGTGAGAATCGGGCCATACAGTAGATGCAGGGTTTTACAGGATACCTGTTGTCGAGCCCACAATCCTGCGACCCAGAAGATAAAATTCTGCTTCAAATCTCTGACACAGAAACTCGATCATCTACATTTTCAATGCGTTAAGATTCTCTGTAAACATTTTATACATACAGCTTGCTTATTTATTTTAAATTTAGGTTTCAATTATCCGCAGCCTCATTATCCTCTTTAATGTCTTTCCCATGTCATCGCATTAGATGTAAATCAACGGTCATGTTTGTCCAGACGTTTTTCACACCCAATCTAATGCGCATTTCCCATTTCCATAAATGTCCAAGAATTCTGTTACGGATATTATTGTATAAAAGGCTGCCGAGAATCAGCATGATATTTCTGACCCATGATCAGATCAAACTGAGGACATCTAAATAATGGCACTCTCTTCCTTAAATTTTCACGTCGGCATGATGATGTTTGACCCCGTTAGATTTAACACGTAAAATACCGATATAAATATGAGATCGTAGACGAAATCTTTTTCCGTCGCTTTTGACGAAACGACATTTTTGAACGTGCAATCAATCATATGGCCAAATTGTTGAGATTATACTACTGGACCAAGATTGTACGTTTCTTCTTAGACACCGAAACTCAATCAGCAGCATTTCCTGTATCTTAGGGTTCCCATAAAACTTTATATCTACAACTTACTTATTTATTTTAACTTCGATTTCAATTATCCGCAACCTCATTATCCCCTTTAAGTGTCTTTCCCATGTCATCGCCATTAGAGTGAGTCAACGGCAATGTTTGTCCAGTCGTTTTTCACAACCAACCTAATACGCATTTCCCATCTCCATAAAGGTCGGAAGAAAAAACACACCCGCCTATGAATGGTGTCATATATCCTCAACAACTGCACGAAAGTGTACGTTTCTCCAGGCGCATTTTGTCTCGTAATTTAAAACTCGAGATGTAACGGAAGCCCTTTATCAACATCACACCCTGCCCGTATCTATCCACACCCGACAATAAAAACGCGTCTGTTTGATGTTACATTTTAGTGACTCTTCAAAAAAATAGATAAAAATAGCTACTTAGAGGCATGTTGTTTGGCGTAGCAACTGCGAAGATGGCGCTTTAATAAGAGGATTAATATTTATTTTGATCCGAGCGGACGCGAATTTATGGCATCCTCAAGTCTCTGCGTCCTCACCATAAAGAAATAATCATTCGTGTTTGATAGTCCTAAATGCAAGAGATGAAAGAGTTGCTTGTTCCTAATAGACGCAGACGCATAAAATACATGCCAAGATTCGTTGTCGCAACTGATATGTCCACTTTACAGAGTTTGAAAGACATCTTAAGAGAAAGTACGTGACGAGGGTTGCGTACTGTCAAATAGAAGAATAAATTTCTTATATCCATTATTAGTCCCATAATAAAACAGAAAATTTTCAAAAATGACCTGGTTCATTTTTATTACTTACTATTATGTATTATGACAAAATTTCTGAATAGTTGCAAACAATTGTGTGTTTGAATTTGTCCTACAAATGAGCTTGCAAGTATCTATAAAGTTGCACTTTAACTTTTCTCTACGGGCGTTATATTTGCTGTATCAGTAAAAATTTCTCCTCTTCTTATAAATTTATAAAGACGCTGTACCACTAAACTTTTATGATTTGGCCTTTTTTATCTCTGCAGTAACAAATTTGCCATAAAACCACTTGCTTATAGTCTGCTGATTAGTGGTCAGGTGGGTTAAAGTATAGGTAAGGAACATGAATCGGATGAAGTTTATAGTTTCTATCCCCTGAGTGTGCTTTTAACCGACATTAATCAAAAGCTGGTAGAGGAAGCAACGAGTTTTTCGCTACTGTCGAACTAACTGCTGGATGCTTTCCTCTAAGCGAAAAACATATTCTGCCCAGTTACCCCTGAAAGTCCCCCAGAAAGGCAATCTATGGAGCTAACTCAGGCTCCTACCTCAAATGTTACCTAGGTGTTCCAAGGTCGCTTTGACTAACAGAACATACCACATTTTCCTTTATTATTGATGTAGATAGGTATGCCTTATGGATGTAGATAGGTATGCTACATAAGTGAAATTAGAACCACCAATAATAGATTTGTTATATAAATCATCTCGAAAACAGTTTTACGCTTCAGTTCTATTGTATCACCCCATGCATTATGGTAAGATTGTTGCTAATGGGTGATGGTACATGAATAGATAATCCCACGGGGAATTGAAAACTCTAAGTGCTGGTCATCATTGAAAAGAAATAATTTTATAGTCGTATTTGGCTGAAGCATAGTATTTTGAAAATTCATGGTTTATGGGCATTTCTCAGTTAACACTGCGATAAAATTTCTGCAGTATTTTATTTAGAATTTTTCATTGATTTCTTTTATGTTGCAGAGACAGCGATTTCAAACTTGTGTGTAACAGTGAAAAATCGAAAGGAACTTCGACCTCAATTTAAAAATGGTTTTGGTTATTACCTAGATAAAATATTTATCTTTGGCATCTACAACACAACCATTCACGTGGTGACAAATAGCAATTTCACGCGAATTAGGAAACACCGAGGCGTAGATTCATCATCGTCAAACTGTTCAAATGATTAGGCTGACAGGAAACGTCACAATGCCATTAAGAAAAGAAACTGTAGAGAATAACGTCTTTTTCTTCATTCTCACAGAATTATGGAGAAAAATGACTGATTACAGCGATTGCCATTTTTTTTTATTACGAATGATATAAGTAGGTTATAGACACGTAAATAAATTAGTTTTGCTTATTTAATTCTGAACCTGTATGGGTTTAAAAGCCTCTTGGGATATTTCTACACATATCTTGAGGATTGTAAAAGCTAATGTGCTAAAAAAACTAACGATACAACTTTATATAAAGATGAAGTATAAACTCTTTTGATAATAATAGAAAATATAATAATGAGATTCATTCTATGAGGAAGATTAAATCTTTCCAATAACACGAGAATTGTCATATCCTTTCATAACGACAACTGCTCGTATATAAATGACCGGCCATCACGCGCTGTAAGCATGGTATCTATGGCCCTTCAAAACAGTACCTATTATGGCGCGCTTCATTATAGTAAGCCCATCCATCAATGCGGTAACCGTAAATCAGCCCACTCCATTTAATATAGCACCAGGAGAGCCAAATACCAATTTATGTATTCGGCGACTTTTCATCCTCATACTCGAGATGGATCCCAGCTGTTAACCATATAGAAAAACTCCTGGCCAGCGTAGGCATTTAGCTGAATGGCCGGACCACCGCAGATAACAATACGGGGACTGTGAATCATGCAAACTGGACTCCATTACGAACGCCTCATGCGCCGAACCCTCACAAGGATACAAGTACCCTCATAGATGATGGAACAGTCAACAAGCCTTACGATTTTTATAGTGAACTCTGAGAACCATTTACTTATGCGAGTACTTATACGGCAACATCTCATTCGGGACCCGAGGGGGGATCCGGACCACTACGAAACATTTAGTTCAAATTCGCAAATCTGCAATGCATTTGAAGATATTTTCAATTATGATAGAGGCTTCATAAATCTAAGATCGAGCAATCCCTTGCAATAATTATTTCGCATACAATTCGTAATAAATAAATGGGATTCATGGAATTAATTCTCTATAATGGCGTAATTTTGAAAAGATGGCAATATCATTTTATATAATGAACATAATATTTGTTATAATTGATAATATTATAAGATAAAAAAGGTCTTTTATAGCTTTTGAGTGTTAGGATGATATCTTCAAATGGAAATTATCTTCAAATAACGGATAAATACAAAACCCATACTTATTAAAGGAAGCCAGCGGATTTGTTCTGTTGTCGGTACCGACATAGTCGTATATTACACCGTTGAGACTGAATAATAATTTTAATTTTTTAAAGATAGTAATAGTATAATACTACGTGGTATGAGATTTAATAATTAAGCTTTAAAATTAGACATTTATCATAAAAGCCCGAAAAATCATACCTTTATTGCACAACTTGAGTTAATTATACATATTTTGTACGATTTATGTGCATGAAGGTAGGCATTTAATTAAAAAAAAGTATCTTTAATCGGCGTCTGACGTGCTGATTTTCTGTGATTTATGAATTGAAATTATATCATTGAATGCTTTTTCACTGTTCTTTGGACAAAAGAAGTAAGTTCGAAGTTTTTCAGTGGAACCAACTGCGTCTTTAAAGAAAGGTGGGATAACTTCATCATCGCTTAAATTTGCATTAGTCAATTTGTCTTCTATAATTTATCATTTGTGAGTATTTGTCATGTAAGTCATGGTATCTTTACCACAATTCACGTACTAAAAAGGGAAAAATTTTTAAATTATAGAACGGAGGGAAAACGACATATAACCGAAACTTTGCGTCGTATTAACGAAGCACTTTATCGTTATAATGAATACGAACGGTTTGGGAGTGTGATGAAGCGACGTATAAATGCGAAACGTATAAAAGGTGCTTTGTAGTATACTTCATATACGAGAAAGTAAAAACAGAATCAACCCCAAATAAAGAATAGGAAATGATTTGTTCAATGCAGTAACCACATGAGGCAATAATATCAAAATGCTGGAAGCTTTTTAAAAAACTGATAAATTTTTAAATTAATGATTATTTTTTTTATCTGGTAGATTGTATATACCTATAAAGTGACTTTACTTAATAATCGAAATTTCTTCAATCAGTATGTAAATATAACTTTAGAAGTGAAAACATTATAAGCGCAGTCTTGAAAAAAAATGAATTATAGGATTTCTGAAGTTGATTAAATGAAAGTTTAAGCAGAAAGGTAAACTCTCCTCTAAACTAGGGGTTCGCAAACTTTTTTCACTCGTGTACCCCGTTATGAATCATATTATTTTGGAATACCTCTTTCTATATCCTCTCCCAACCATCCATCATCACAAAGAAAACCCTTTTCACTAATAACGCCAAGAACTTAGATTAGCTTAAGAGTCAAACGACTCTAACGAACTTAATAAAATATGTAGGATTGATTTTTGACTTTACATTTTATCCCATTTTTTCAAATAGTATTAATTCAACGTTAAAGCAAATGGAAACAGTATTGAAATAATTTCTCATTAATTTATGATGAGAGATAAACATTGACTCAATTATTAGATGTTAATCTACTTCTTTTTCCTTATTTCATTAACTGGCTTTCGGACCCATACACTTTTCACTTTCCTTTTTCATACGAAATTCTAGAATATTCTTATTTTTTGTGTTTTTCGCCATTACCAAGATCACTTTCGCGTACCCCCAGGGGTACGCGTACCACAGGTTGGGAACCTCTGCTCTAAACAATCAAATAATACAAATGGAACGAAATGAAAGCTTCGAGTGGTTCTTAGCAATCGCCCGTCAACTAAGTAGAAAAACTGTTTAGTACCGTGTTTTCTTCTTCTTTTTCAACTGCCGATCTACGACACAGATATTGTTCATTAAGAAAGCGACGGACAGGTCTCCGTATCTGCCAAAATGCCCAATAAAGGTCGAAACTGTCCAAAAAATTGTTCTTTATGACTCGGGTAAATATTGTACGTGGAAATTTATCAATATCTCGAGGTCGAATTTTTAAATAACTACAGTACTTTTTATTTGTATACGAAGTTTCTTTGTCAAATTTTCGGACAATAATAATACTTTCTTTGTAAACATTATGTACGAGAAAGTGAAAATTGATTCAGTCTAAATAAAGAGTGACACCAATTAAAGTTTAAAAGTAAAGGTAAACTCTCCACTAAATAATGAAATAATAGAACGCGCGAAATAGTAGCTTTGAGAGATTCGTAGCAATCGCCGGTCAACTAAGAAGAAAAGCAGCTAAGTACCGCGTTTTCCTCTTCTTTTTCCACTGCCGATCCACGAAACAGATGTTGTTCATTAAGAAAGCGACGAACCGGTCTCCGTATCTGCCAAAATACCTAATAAAGCAAACATGCCGTCATGTGCTCGCTGATAAGCGCCGCTAATTAATCAAGCTAACCTTTTCTGCTTCCTACCTTTCAGGATTACCAGCATGATGAATTACCTACGAAGCGGATTTGGCAAATTCGGCTATCTCTTAAATGATTATTTTTGCTTCTTAAAAACTGAAAATAAGCGTCTTGTTTGAGGTAATTTCGCCAATTTATTAAAGATAAGCCTCCGCAAGTTCACTTTTGCTTTCTTTTGTTTGTAATTAATTATTTGCTAGTGGTTAAAAGTAACCACTAAAATTAGCAGTAGGTATATTGTAATAACAAAAAGATCGGAAATGAAAAATGAGTGACCATATGTGTTTAAAAATAATGATGCTGGAAATAATAGTAAATGTGAATTGATTGGTTGTCATTGAATCTCAAAGTGAGCTAAACAGATGGGATTTTTTTTCCTTTTGAGAATCAGCGGAGCATTTTTTGCTTTGCTCGCTGACATCTGCTCATTGTTCCTTTCCATCGCGATATTCAAAAGATTGCGTATTTTCAGTACTAATAAACCAAAATGCGTCTTTTTGACTATTGAATTTTTAGAAGACAGACCGTCAAGGCCAAATTCCCCATAGGGCCAACCTAGGCCATGACCTAGGGCGCAATCGTCAGGAGATGCATATACCGAAAAAATAACAACCAAAAACATTTTTCAGTTTTATTTTAAAAAGACCATATAAATGATGTTTTTGAAATTTGCATTCGTTGCATTAAACATATTGAGCGATACAATATGTTTCTATGAACCTTATCGTCTCTTATTCTTGCATTTCTTTGCATTGAATTAAGTTTAACAAGATCTGTTCACTTCAATGACCCTTCAAGTACCAACGAAGAAGTTCTAGCAGGTAATTCAGACGAGTTCAAGAAATTCGGTGGAGTATTTTTGTAGGTGTTAATATGTCATATGAAATGTAAAAGTAATTACACTACTTATGAAATTTTGAATTAGAAGTTGTGTTGAATTATAAGTTTAATGTGGTTCAAAGATTACAAAGATTGTGTTAAGCACTTATATGTTTCAAAAATGAACTATTGTATTTTAAATTGAAAATTATGTATGAAAATTTTTGAGAGGGGCCGCAGAATATTTTTTGGCCTAGGGTGTAGAAATATGTAAATCCGACCCTGCAAGCCGTCAAACCTAGAGCTAACATATTTGCCTCAAGCATACTTCAAAGAGTTATAATATGCATATCGGGGCTTTTTTATAGAAATTTCATATTTATAATGAATTAAAAATTAAATGAAATCTTATCACTTCTTGGCTCATTTCTCGATCATTTTTTGAAATGCATATCATCGAGATTTAACATTATTATGACTACTATTCTTTTTCTCTATAGTATTCTGAATAGGGATACCATCCCTTATTTTAGAAAAAAAATATTATAGTTCTTTAGAAGTTTCTTCCGACTTTTTATCATCAATCATTTTTCACATACTGTGTTTCCTCGGATTCAAAAATTATGGATTGCATTCTGAAAAACAATAATTCAATATCAGAATATATTTTGTAGATCGCAGGTGCAAATCTCGTTTTGAAATGACACTTCCTGTGAAATAATCAATTAGCATTAGACTTTAACACATTAGGTCACGACACGACACGTTAGTCGCCACGATGATTAGATGACCCCTTCTCTTCTATCTCTTAACTACAGTAGAGAAAAAGTCATCGGATTAGATATGTTGGCTTCTCGATTGACATTCATAAGACTTCTTTTAAAACTAATGAAAAAAAATTAATTAAGCACAACCATTACATTTCGTAGCTGCATACAACGTAACTTCGTTCAATCGTACCGTACTCATCACTTCTCGTAATCGTCTCTCTCTCTAGACTATTTCTAAAAATCAAATTCAAAGTAGCGCAACATCTTACTGTTGTCACTTACCTGATATCATACACTGATATACAATAATTATGTTGCAGTCATGCTTTTGTCAGGCATAATATGAAGTACGCTTACATTCGACCATCCTGACCTCAATTGAACCAAATTTTGTTTACATACAATAATATCATTACAAAAACAAATATACATTCATAAAAGATAAAATAAAGTGAAATAAAAAAAATTACAAAAGTTCTATCTGTCCGGCATATAAACTCCATAACGCTCTGGTTTGCGTACAGTTCGTTTGGGTCTTTTCACTTCAGGTTCATCATCGGAATTTTCACTAGAGTCATCATCGTCTTCATTCCAGCTCCTCCAGGCTTTTAACTGACTGACGTGAGCCGTTGTAGCATAAGGACAGCCATTTCTGAGTTCTAGTTGTGAGATTCTATATGTGTCACTAGGGCGTACTTGTGTTACAACCATGGGTCCTCGGTATCGTGGTTGCGTCTTTGTTGATTCACCTGTCGTGTTAGGTTTTCTTCTAACTGCCACGATGTCTCCTTTACGAAGCGATACTTTACCTGACTTGTTTTTGTCGTAATATGAATTCGTTTTCACTAAAGAATCGTTGATGCTTTTCAAGTTGTCAACATTCTTATTCTTTTTCTGGATTTGAAGAAGCAGCGATTGTCGCTCTTCCTTAAAGTTCTTAATATCTCCTTGTAGAAGTCGTAGTTCATTCTTTACCATTTTAATATCATCCGCTAAATTGCCCATCATCTTCTGCTGGGAAGTGTTTTTAATCTGCAAACTTTCACTTTCTGACAGAGCTGTTTCAAGACGTTCAAGGCAGACTGGATTTACTTTTTCATCAATCGGAAAGTTTCTAAATAGTTCATCTTCACGGTATCCAATGTGAACTCTTTTCCCTATTTTTGTATAAGCAATATGAGGAAGATCAAGCCATGTCCGTCCGATGATAAGATCAACTGACTGCGCATCATCAGGAACAACGAACAACTTTACATTATCAACTTCAATATAGGCTTTAATTCTTCCAATAGACATTAATGCAGGCATCTTTTGATTTCCAAAACCGTATATTTTATTGACAGCACGTTCAAATTTCAGTTTAAATTTCTGAGCAACTGAAACCTTTAACAAACAACACGAACTTCCTGTATCAATTAAAGCTTGCACGTTATCACAATTATTAATTTTCGCTTTCTTCAAAAATGAATTACTCTCGCCTGAATTCTCGCCAACTAGTCTAACAGATAAGCTTTCTTCACTTGAATGATTCGTTTCCTTGGCGACACAGTTTATAATTTTATGGCCTGTTTCATTACCTTCTCGGCATATTAAAACTGATTTTGGCAGCGAACAGTTCCTTGCAATGTGCCCGAAATTAGAACAGTGGAAGCATTTTGGTTCACCCCTCTCGTTATGTGTAATACCGTACAGCCTTTTCTTTTCGTTGGTTGTAAAACCTGAATCATCTTCAAACGAGTTCTGCTTGTCGTAATGCCATTCTTTTCGAGGTTGTTTACTCCTGAAAGTTGACCTCAAGGTATCATAATCGTCCAGTTTTTCAACTAAATCATCTGGCGAATTCAGCTTAGACCATTAATCTACAAAATGATCTTTTATTTCTTGAGACACTTTACGTTTAATCTGATCATTTATGATAAGATCGCTCAACTTTTCAAAACTATCTGCTTTAACTCCATTGACCCATTCATTAAAAAAACTTCTTAATTCATAGGCAAAGTCCTTCCTAAATTCTTATTATGCATAAAAAACTTTTGGTGAAATTTTTCTGGTGTTAACTTATACCGTTTCAACAATATCTTTATAATTTCGCCATAATCGTTTGCAATCTCATCTGGTTCTCTGGCGATTAACTGCGCAACGTCATATGGCAATAAGCCAAGCAAATGAGTTACCCAAGTGTTTTCAAATATTTCAGCTTGTATGGTCAGACGTTCAAACATAATTAAATATGAGCTTATATCGTTTTCATCGGAATTAAATTTTGGCATCAAATGATGAATTTCTAACTTTGGCTTAATTTGCATACTGTTTACATTTTGATTGGCGACGGAATTTGAATTTAAAGACCTACCTTCTGCTCCAAGGTGTATTTTTTGCAGCTCGAATTCCGTTCCTCGTGTTCTAGTTTTTTTTAGTTCAATTTCTTGTTGCTTTTTCTGCTCAGCAATTTGGATTTCGTCTTGGCGTCTTCGTTCAGCAATTTCTTCTTGCCTTTTCTGTTCAGCAATTTCTTCTTGCCTTTTCTGTTCAGCAATTTCTTCTTGCCTTTTCTGTTCAGCAATTTCTTCTTTTCTAATTTCATTTTCTTCCCTTTCCTTCCTTTCATTGATGATCGTATTCATCCATTCCTTGGCTCTTTCTTCATCGTACTCTTTGCTCGCCAAAATATTTTTCAAATCCTTCAATTTATGGCTGTCATTGACCGTTTCTCCAAGTTCTTCAGCCAATATCTTCAAATCGCACTTCCTTGCTCCAGCGAAGATAGACATTTTCGTAGTTTACTACACTTTTATTTACAAATAACGGCAAAAAAAATTTCGTAACGTACTTTAAATTTCAAACTCCTTCCGTCTTACTTAACTGTCGATGAGAATTTCAGTCACAGGTTTCTAATTCATCCCAATTCTGATTTCTGTTGGCTTCTCGATTGACATTCATAAGAATTCTTTTAAAACTAAACAAACATTTATTAAGCACAACCATTACACTTCGCAACTGCATGCAACGTAACTTCGTTCAATCGTACCGTACTCATCACTTCTCATAATCGTCTCTCTCTCTCTAGACTATTTCTAAAAATCAAATTCAAAGTAGCGCAACATCTTACTGTTGCCACTTACCTGATATCATACACTGATATACAATAATTATGTTGCAGTCATGCTTTTGTCAGGCATAATATGAAATACGCTTACAGATGGTAGGTAATAATCCTATTTGATCGCCGT
>BGPR01013450.1:0-41740 GCA_013235015.1 Araneus ventricosus
AAAGGCCTGTAAGCTTTGCATTCAACATACAAAACCATTGTTAAATGTTGCAAATCATTATCGGCTTCCTTTGAAACGGGGTGAGCCCAAATAACTCCTCACATTCCAATTGGTCCTCTTAATGCCCTCTTGATGGAATCTTTGCTGTAAAATGCGAATTCCGACGATTGTACGTCCCACGATTTTCTAGAACTGATTGTGAACCATTGTATCCACATTATCCCCACATTTTTCGTATCTTAAGAATGATGCTTAACTTTTGGATCAGAGTGAATATTTATATGTATATTAAAGGAAAACTGTTATTATAAATTTCTAACTTTTAAAGGGATTGAAAATGCAAGAAACCTTGACTGTGAAATCGTTATCAAAATTTATTTTGTATTTAGGTGCATTTGGAAACAATAATGGTATTTAGATGTAATGTTAGTAAATTCTTATTTCTCTTATTGTAAAAGTTACCACTATTTCTAATTTGAAATTTGGAATAAAACGTGTTTTTTAAAATTAATTATTTACTTCTTTTCCCAATGATGCTATTTAAAAAATCCCAAATTTTGTGACATGTTTTTTTTATAGCATGCAGAGTTTCGAACTAAATTATACGAAACTTTCAGGCTGGGTGAGAATGTACTTGCAAAGCTTTATATTAAAATTTGGAAATAAATTATTTGAATACAGAAGAAAATATGAGTATTTGTAGTAAATAATATTTTATTGTTATTATTAATTATTTATACTGTGCGAAAACGCGAAAGATTGCTTAATTTTTTTCAACAAATCCAGAGCTAGATGTATAGATAGATATTTCAATAACTATAAGCTTCAGAAAGATATCGGCATTTTGGGAAGTTCTGATTTATTTTGAATGCCATCTGCCGTCTCTCCAACTTTGCATCCTTTTTTATTTATGCCACCCTCAAACACTAAAAGTAGCAACTTATTAAAGAAACCTTTATGGTTTCCTGACTATCCCAGCTACTTTAAAAAAAATGTATGTAAATATTGCGAACAACACAGAAAATAACTGACTAAATTTGCTAACCATTATCAGCTTTTTGTGAAATGGGGTGAGCTGAAATCCGTTTTCGACTTCATCAATTTCTGGTTCGTACCCAAAATGCATTCGGGACCAAATATTCAATGCAAATTTTGAGTTAAAACCTATTATTTATGTGATCGAAATTCGAAGAGATATTTGAAATAATGTTCAAATTTAAAAAAGTCTCGGCTATTGTGGCCAGCGCAGTATTTTCTTAAATGCCATCTGCTGTTTCCAGATGGCATTTGCGCACTCATGTTGTATGATTTTTGCTGCTTATCGTATGCCTGACCCTTTCATTTTTGCCAGATATTCTCCGAGCACCCTGTATTGCATGCATATCTGTATAGTTAATTTCGTTCGCACTTGAGTAACGTTTCAATTGCAGCTCTTCCAAACATTCTTTCTATAGTAAAAGAAATATACTTAGCAGATGATTGAGAAAAAACCTGAGCTGAAATCAGTCCACTGAAGTTTTCGATAAGTCCTTTCAACGTCTTATATATGGCGCCACTAGACCGTATCTGTTGGCATGTCGTGAGTGTAAATTGCAGAGTAACGCAGATACCAGGAAGTTTAAAATACAAAATAGCTTTAATCCAGTTTACTTTAAAAAAAGACATGCTGCTGTCTTGCAGCTTACACACTCACTGACAGCCATCCATTCGACTGCTTGACTGCTTTAAAAACACAAATGAACAATATATAGATTGTAACAACCAATCAACTTTGACTAGTGCCGTAACTTCGGCTACGTCATGAAATAAACCAATGAGATCCTTTTCATTCAGTGACTGAACAAGTTCATTTGAATTTCCAACATTCGGCCCCATCAGTCACTGAATCCTTTTGAAATATAGCTTTTATTACTGAAAGAAATTTTTCTTTTACAAGCGGTTTTGTTAAGAAATCGGCCAAATTTTTCTTAGAATTTAGATAATTTAGTTGAAATTCTTTATCATATAATAATTTTCGAACAAATTTATATTTGATATCAATATGTTTTGTTTTACTATTCTCAATATTATTTTTCAAAAAATGTATAGCTGCTTGGCTGTCACAATACAATTCCGGCATTCTGAAATCAATTAAATTAAGTTCTTTTAAAATTTTAGAATACCAAATAATACATTTTACACTTTCTGTTAGTGCTATAAATTCAGCTTCCATTGAGCTTAAAGCAATACATTTTTGCTTCTGAGATTTCCAAGTTATTGGTACATTTCCAAATAACATAATATATCCACTGGTAGAATGTCTATCATTTAACTTGCATCCCCAGCTAGAATCTGAATATATAGTTAACCTAGTATTATGAGTATCCGAAAGATTTATTTTATAATACATTGTATTAAACACATAATTTAAAATATCAACAACAATAGTCCAATGATGATACGTATATCCATTACAAAATTGTGACATTGTGTTTACAGCAAATGCAATATCTGGCCTGGACCTATTCGCAATAAACGATAGGCATCCAATTAGCGTTTTATACGGAATCTGTCTCATACGTTCCGTTTCTATTATCTCATTTTCTTTTACTCTATCAGGTAAAATACAATCTACTTTCAAAGGTAACGTAATTCGCCTTCTTGGTAAATTTTTGAATCTAGTCTTAAGCTTATTTATATATGTATTCTGATGCAAATACACAGAATCCCCGATTCGCTCAAAATTTACACCAAGTAGGTATCTAACTGGTCCCAACTCTGTTATTTCCAATTTAATTTTTATATTAAGAATTGAATTTTCAAGATCACTTTGCGATTTGCTGAAAACGACAATGTCATTTACATATACCAATAAAATACAATTACTTTTAGTATATAGACCATTACACAACTCATTTTGATGAAATCCAAGTCCAAATAAAATTTCATTCAATTCAATGTTCCATTGTCTACCACTCTGGTGAAGACCATATATACTCTTACGCAACCTGCAAACATAATGCTCGCATCCTTTTACAGCAAATCCTTCGGGTTGCTGCATGTACATGGGAATATCCAGGTTTCCATACAAATATGCTCCTTTTACATCTATTTGAGCATAATTCCACCCTAAAATACATACTAACAAAACAAATAAAAATTTAATTATATCAAAATTCACAAGTGGTGCAAATACATCAGTAAAGTCAACACCCGGTCTTTGCTTAAACCCTTGTGCTACCAAACTCGATTTATATTTCTTTACATTATTTGTCTCATCATGTTTAATATTGTATACCCATCTACAACCTAAAACTTTCATATTCGATTTTGTTTCAACAAGATCCCAAACCTTTCTATTCTGCATTAATTTAATTTCCTCCGACATAGCTTCGTCCCATTTCTCTTTGTCAGGAGAAATTTGAGTTTCTTTAAATGTTTGGGGGATTTCAGTCATATATATCTCGTGTTGAAAAATATCATTTACAAAGCTTCCTTCATCTACGGAATCTCAACTAGTTTCATTATCACATTCCGTTTTTTCTTTAAAACGCGTATTTTTTGTTGTTGGTTTAAAGTTAAACTGATTAGGGTCAAACTCTAATTTGTTTTTCTCACAATACATTTTAACATCATTTATGGATCTAAGTCGTTCTTTACTAGGAGAATAATAATAAACATCTATCCTTTTACTTTTTTCCCTAGGTTTTTCTAATCTTATCCAAGTTCAAATATCTAACGATGAGGGTGTTTTCGGTTAACTAGATTTTTCATCCTGTGCCCTGCAATCACTATCGTTATTTAAATATTGATCCAATTTATATATAGCATAGTCATAATGTTTAACTTTACCAAACAAAGTTTTCACGCCATTCTTCGTTTCATCAATTTTAACGTGAATACTTTCTACGACTTTCTTTTCTTTAGGTAACCATACCCTGTATCCTCTTCTATTCACAACGTAACCTACCAATATTCCAATTTTAGCTTTGGGTTGTAATTTATTTCTATTAACTGTTGGTACATACACATATGCTAGCAAACCAAATGTACGACAATGTCTATTGGAGGGTTTATGTCCCGACCATATTTCCATCGGCGTTTTTCCCTTTGTTAATTTATGACTACACCGATTTTTAGTATGAACATAGGCATGAAGTGCTTCCACCCAAAACCTTGAGTGTAAGCCACTATCTTGCAGCATAGTTCTGACCGCTTCCATACTTGACCTATTGAATCTTTCAGCTATACCATTTAATTCCGGTGTATAGAAAGATGTTCTCTCAATTTTAATACCCAAATCTCTTAAAAATGTCTCAAAATCTTTGTGACAAAACTCCATTCCGTTGTCGGTCCTGATATTTTTAAGTTTCCTTCCTAATTCACGTTGTACCCTAGATAAATACTCTTTAAAAATTGAAAATACTTCACTTTTACTTTTAAGAGTAAATACATCTATTTTTCTAGAAAAATCATCAATTATGGACAGAAAATATTTACTTCCCCCCAGAGAATTAACAGGTGCAGGTCCCCATACATCCATGTGGACTTTGTCCAAAACAGACTTTGTTACTCGTTTGTGCACATAATTCTTTTTCAGAGACGTTCTTGTTGCTTTACCAACATTACAAGCTATACAAGATTCATTATCTATTTTAATGTTTACTTTCTCCAAACCTTTAACCGATTTATTTTTGCACATATCCTTAATAATAGGAATATGGACATGGCATAATCTCTTACGGATTAAATTTAAATCTACACTAGTATACATTACACTGTCTAATAAAGGATAACCCGATACTATATAAGACATATCTTGCCGAAAAGCTGAAAAGAAATATTTATTATTAGAATGACATATACGCATAACATTGTTTGAGCAAATTATTTTAAGTCCTGCTATGTCCATTCTTGCTCCGCTAATTAGATTACTCCTCAGTTTGGAGTATAAAATACATCTTTTAAAGTGATTTTAACATTACCTTTAATGTCTTTAACAATGAAGTCTATATCACCTATTCCTTCAACTTCACAAGTCGACTTCTTATCGGCAAGGAGGGCTTTTGTCGTTGTTAATTCTTTAAAGTTCTTGAACCAGTCACGTTCATAACAAAAATGGGAAGTAGCTGCGGTATCTATGAGGAACTGATCCCAGTCAGTCGATACTCCAAAAGCTTGATTAGTCCCACAGAACGAAGTTTCCGATGCGAAAGCTTGTTTCTTTTCTTTATTCCGCTTCTTATAACATTTAGATGCATCGTGTCCTTTGCGGGAACAAAAGTCACAAAACGGCCCCATTCCTTTATGGTAACGGATTTTCCTGTATTGACCAGGGTTTTTTGAAGGGTCCAACACTGCTCCACTGCGTTCAGAAGATTTCTTGCGAGTTTCCTGCTGACAAAATGATCCAACGATGTATGCATTCTCTGTATAATCTAGATTCAAATCCTTCTGCTTCAGTTGAATTCGTCCAGCTTTGTTTACAAGTTGTTTTTCAACTTCCCGATGGTTAAATTCTTCATCCTTCAATCTGTAGAGGGTTTGAACTAAATGATCATACTCGGCTGGCAATCTTCTAATAAGTTGTAATGCGATTAAAAGTTCAGGAATTTCAAAACCCGCTTCCTTAACTTGAGTTTTCTTCACATCGACTCGCTTGCAAAAAATTCCAATGGTTTCTTCTTCTGGATTAAACTTGAGCTCGAAAAATTCATCGATAAGAACTGCCAATCGGGCTTTGGAAGTTGGTTCGAAATTTGTTTTTAAAATGTTCCATGCTTCTTTACCATCTGTTGTGTGTCGGATTAACGGAAGAAATTTTCTTTCGATGCCTTGGTAAATTGTAGTGTAACATCTCTGCTTTCTCGAATCATACTGGAATTTTTCTTTCTCAGTAGCTTGTTCAGGACATGGCTTATCTTCAATTATGAAGCTCCGACAACCACGATCCATCAACACGACCTTCATGTCTTCCTTCCATGAGGTATAATTAGAACCATCCAACTTCGGGAATGCAAATGGCGAAAAATCCGCCGGCAAATTCATCTCCGATCTGCTTTATAGACTTCACAACAAACAGGCACATTCCTTCGGTTTCATTTAAACAGTAGGGCTTAAAACTGCATCTGGCAATCATCAGTACGGGATCGCACGGTCCATAACCACTGTTGGCATGTCGTGAGTGTAAATTACAGAGTAACGCAGATACCAGGCAGTTTAAAATACAAAATAGCTTTAATCCAGTTTACTTTTTAAAAAAGACATGCTGCTGTCTTGCAGTTTACACACTCACTGACAGCCATCCATTCGACTGCTTGACTGCTTTAAAAACACAAATGAACAATATATAGATTGTAACAACCAATCAACTTTGACTAGTGCCGTAACTTCGGCTACGTCATGAAATAAACCAATGAGATGCTTTTCATTCAGTGACTGAACAAGCTCATTTGAATTTCCAACAGTATCGAGATTAATTGTAGTTGCAGTTAACTCTTGAAGGGTATCACACAAAATTTCATTCAGATATATCTCTAAGGCTGTGTTTGACATTTTTGTCGATTAAGTAAGGAGATTTCTGAAAAGTCTATAATTAGAATTTTGTGTTGTGATAGAACATTATTTTCCTAAAGTACGGCTCAGCAAACAAAATATGAGCTTGAAACACATTGAGGGTACTCTGAACCTTCCATTAAAAGAGATAGAGAATATTTAGTGCGACATTGCATAAAATGGGGCTATGAGAATATGAATTTTTTTATGATTGAATCTATATTTATGATAAAAATATTTACCACTTTTTCTAATAATATTTTGCAAAGATTATGTCTTGTTTTTTTCAATAAAATTTGCGTATTTATTTAGATTTCAGATTGCTGCAAAACTGGCCAACTCCGGATGAAAAGTTTAAATAACTGAATTTTACACTGAATCACACTGCTAAAATGCCATCGGGTTTCATAGGCCCTGGATCCTGAATTCATAACAAAACGCATAGGAAATTACATTTTATTTACTAGGAAACATTTGTTATGCTGGTTTACAGAGTATTAAGTATTAGACAAATTATTATCGAAAAAATCTCTTCTGGGTTTGGACATTTAAATGGGAAAAATCAATGAATGCTTGCGCTTCCAATGTATTTATGAAAAGATTGGCTTTGCCGTCCAAAATTATCTGAATTCGTCTGTATATAGGTAATAATACATTTCTGTCTCATCGATAAACATTTCCAAGAATTTTGAACCCAATATATAATTTTTGCTTCATCAAAATACTCGATTCGTCTTGTCACGATGTTGTGTGAAAGATCTCATATTTTTGAGAAGTTCCATTTTACACTATTTTTTAATTGAAGCCATCCTACCGTTTACTACAACATTTTAACTCCAAACTTCTAAATTCAAAAGTATAGGATCAATTGTCTAATTCCTTTCAGAACTCGACTTATGATCTCTAGTTCAACATCAACCATTTCATTCTATTTTCGTCAGTAATAGATTCTTAATTAGTTGATATTTCAGTTAATAATGTTGCTAGTCTTTCCATCTCGATCCTTCTGTTCTATTTAGTATACAACATTATCGGCTTGCGATAACAAATGAGGAGAAATTGTTGAAATACATGTTGTCAGCACGTAAATGACCTTTAAAGCAGCTACTGTGAATCTGGAAGTTTTTCGTTGATGGGTTAATTTTGTGTATTAAATTCTTGCTGCCTCCCTAGTTCAAAGAAGCAAAATGTCTTATAATGTTACGACGCTGTAGATATAACCATTAAGATTCTCAGGCATTATTAAAGTTCGAAAGGATTTCTCAGTTTTATAATTTGTATCGGGTTAAGTTTAAATGTGAAATGGTTAAACCATTGTGAAAGCTACTATAGCATCGCTTAAAAAATCAATGAAATTTCGACCATTTGTGATATGGAAAGGGAACGCTTAGATATATGGTGTTCAGTACCAGTACAATCTTCATACGAATCCAAATACTTGTTCATCATCATTGACGGTTATTTTTCGTAATTTTATTTTTATTACAGAGTCATCTAACTCGGGAATTACTCCATGAAGGTTCGGGAAAACAAAAAAATATTGCATATTTTATCAAATTATACCACATGATAAGAATTTTGAAATGCTACAACAATAGTACAAAAATAAAACAAAATTTTATTATTTCATATACAAAAGAGAAAATAATATATGAAAATATTACAAATTGGTAAATCATTTAAATCAGATTTAATGAATAATTTTCAAACATTTTGAACTTACTGTTCTTATATCGAAGATCTTGAATAATAGGTATTTTGAAATGAGCATAGATTTTTTTCTGACGTACTTGTCATAATTCCACAATTTAATAAATAAAATATAAAGGTATGCAGAATGTATACTATACAAAAAAATTCTATTTGCAAATTCCAAAGATTCAACATGGCGTCATTTAGGCTGGGCTTCTTTGGAAATGAGAGGATTCCAAGTAGATAATTCCGAATTCCCGAAATAGGGGCGATGCAATCGTTTATCACACGCATGCGTAAACCCTGATGTGTCTTTTCTTCCTCAGTTGCATCAACAAGTCAAGATAATACCTAGCTTGAGTCTTCTTAAGGATGATGTATTTTGTCAAATATGGAGTTGTGTGAAAAGTGTTGTAATATCGGCGTTTTCACATCATATTCAAAACAAATGGTTTAACACTAATTTTCATTTACCAGCCCAGAAATAAAACACTGGGCTTTATATTAAAGAAATGACAAACAGCCATTACTTCGTTCTTTCAGAGAAATTTTTAAATTTTATATAGAAACTTTTTCAACATTAAAAGTGGTACTATTTATTTTTCAAATTTCCGAATCTTAATTTCAAACTACGCAAAAGATGATTTCTCGTTTTGATATGAATCTTATTTATTCCCGTTTCTAAAGCCCACAGAATACTTAATTTTTTCGAATTATAAATACAGAGTGTAAAACAAAATCCAGAAACATTTCAAGAAACCATAAAATATAAGCCGATTTTATAGTGGTTAAGATTCTACGGTACTATGGGCTTCATAAACGTAGTTGAAAAATATCGGGATCATGTACTTGTCAAATCAACATCGACGGAAACTTGGTGATAAAGCAGGTATGTTACTAGGTTGTGCAACACGTGCCATAAGATTTAAAATTTTTAGGGCCGGAATAAGGCGAAATTTCAAATACAAACATATGAAATTTCATGAAGGAAAATTTGTGTATGTTACAGATATCGCATCTAAATCTGAAGATATATGTTGAAAACTCAGAGTGATAGTCTCAAGTTCTATATGAAGGTGGCTCTAATTCAGATTTTTTTAAATTAGAAATTGATAATTCCATAAATTTCGTAAAGAGAGGATCACAATAGGTGATACTTGTAGAGAGGTTCAGTTGAAAGAACGGAAGAAGTTCCACTGTTGTTTCCTAGAAAAAGGAGTTTTTACTTCTTAGTTTAAACGCCATGGGCAAACACTGCAAAAATAAATATTTGGTTTTTAATACAAGCGGTTTTCTTTTTAAAACTATGTAGGACATAGTGGGAGATGAAACCTCGAATACTTACGGGATACATAAATCAATAATGGCAGTGGGAGAGAATCATTGTTAAAAACATGTGATTGCTCCGCACCGATTATCGAATATTGAAAAAGGAGAAGGAAATAATTATAAGACTTTCCTGGAGTTTTGTCGTCGTCTAACAGTTTGCGATGACGGGCCGTCTTGTCCGTTAGACGGAGAGACGTTCAGAGGTTTTTACCTCTTATGAAATAATCCTGCAATACAAGAAATTTTCACACATCTTTCAAGTAGTAAAACATATGTTGTTATGTTATAACAATAGCTTTAAGAAGTAAAATGAACAATGATGAATCCTATGAGAGATTTTAAGAATTTGGTCTTCAGAAAGATATGTTGCTGTTTTGAAGTGGCAAGTTCAAAAATCTAACTTTCGAAAGAACATCCAACCATTTTGATTTTTTATATTTCGCGATTGTTGTAAGCAGATATCCTGAATTTAAGACTTCATTGTATGAAATTCTACGAATTTAGAAAGGATTTGAATTGAACACAATGTTGATAAAAATACAAGTATGAAAACTCTATTAATTACAATTACCGGTATCTTAAAAAATAAAATGTGTATCGATTCACTAAGGTCATTCATAAATGAATATGAAACAGTGATAGTAGAAATATTATATACAGATAAAATATGCAGAAATAAAGAGTTAGAAAGAAAAAAATGGGAGAAAGCATTGTAATTTTATTTTGTCTCAGCAAGCAATTAATCTTAAACCAGTGTTAATATTTCGTTAAAACAATTATTTTTTTTATTTGATTACTTTCTCTCATAAAACAAAACTAACGATTTTAGACTGGGTTTTACAAAAACCCTTCATCAGAAAATGCAACTGAAAGCTACAAATACAAAACAAATGTAATAAAATCAATAAATGAACATTCCATGCCTTCTCACTGCACATATATAAACACACTTACAACTGACAGCTTGTCTTAATCTGCTTACTGTGATACAAGCATTATAATTAGAGAATTATTTCAGCATAAAATCTCAATAAAACATAATTACAGTCTGTAACATTCGCTATAGCTTAGTAACAGCCAAAGAGGCGTAGAAAACTGTTAATCGTGAATCAAATCACCTTTTAACAATCTGGAAATATGCAGAAATATTAAGCCTCTGAACGATTACAATATGAACTTTCATATGATGGAAATTTTAAAATTTCACAATTTCACAGTAATTTCACATCAGAAGCAAAACTTTCATATTTTATGAACAGACGAGCTCGTTTCGTAGCAAAATGGCATTTCATTTTTGAACTATAGTTTGAAACGAGCATGTAACATCTTCGCCATTTTCCAACCCCGCCTCTTCACTTTCGTCATACACACTAATTACGATCAGCTAGGCTAGTATTAATCTCTCCAACTTTCATATAAAAATATCTTCGAAAATAAAGCCGATACTAATAAAATTTAGAAATTATTTCCATACATAAAAGTTTTTTTTATTTCTTTAAGCGGTCCAAAGTTGTAAATGCTCAAGAGGCAAGATAAATTAACCATTTTCCAACATGGAAAAGCATGACATCACTTGCTATCAAAGAAAGCATACATTTTTGAAATATTAATTTTAAGACGCTCAAATTCAATGCAGTTTTTATTCATGCCATAAAAGTACATCCATTGAGCTAACAAATAGCTCTGCATCCTAAAATTGAAAAAACGGGATCTTATTGTTTTTCATTGGGCCTTTCAAATGTTAAGTACTTCAACTCTAATTTTCATTTAACAGCCCAGACACAGAAGTCCAAGCTTTAAATGTCATATGTTGCCTCCAGATGGCGATTTTACACTCATGTTCCTAGTTGTTTTTGGATGCTTATCGTATGCCTGTCCTGCCTTTAAAGTTTGGATACGTATTTTGAATCGCCGTGTATATATATATATGAAGAAAAGAGAAAATCAATGATAATTTAATGAAATGCTTTATAACATGCTGATTTTAGATGTACTGTAATGTGTTGTTATCCTTCTTTTCATAATTTATTCAATCTGATTGCAATACTTTTGATATTTCAAAATTTTTATTCTTTTTGTAATTATGAAATGAAAGTAATAGGAGATTATATTCCTTTTTTGTTACTGCACGGTAAAGCAGAATCTTTTAATCAATAAAATTTTGAATTTCGAAATGACTAAATTCCTTTAAATAATATTTTCAGAAGTTATTAGCAGAAATAATCTAAAATACAAGTTAAGGACATATAATTGTAATACTTCTGGAATTTAAAATTTATTTTGTTCCTATATTTTCTGATACAGTATTGTATTATCTTAGTTTAATGTACTTTTTCAGATACACTAGGGCTATATCAGAACGGTCCTCGTGATTCTTAAAGGCTTATATGACGAGAACGACGCCTGAATTCTGAAATCGTTCTCGAGAGTTCTAATTCGTATCAACGTGAAGACATGAAATTATGTATTAAATAGCATGTAGAGATTGTTAATATACTTGCAATGTATCTATTTTGAGAACCAGCCAATTCATTGGATTTTATTTCTGTAACCAGAAAGGCTGCGATTAACTTGTTTAACTAGCTTTTTCATACTGCTGTATTATTAAGGTAACGGGTTTCTTCTAGGAGCACTTGAACTTGAGATTCATTGTCTTCTGCTTTTTAATGGAATTGAATGTTTAATAACGTAATAATAATTTTAACTTTAATTTCACCCACCAAGCGCTCTATGGAAATTTTGAAGCGTTTGAGAAACGCCACCTTCGAAAACTCAGTTGTACTAGCAAACGGCAGCAATTTTTAACATCGAATATTCCGTCTCCTGTCTGCGGTTAGAGGGTTCTGCGATCTCAAAGGAGAGATTTGACAGTGATTTATACTATTGAGGGCTTCGCTTTAAGGGGGAGGGAAACGGGTTAGAATAGGTGTGTGGAAAGCAGCCAGTGTTTCTTTTAAGCTTCGAAAATACTTCGAAAACTACTACACATAATAGTAAAACGCATAATTTTTTAAATCATTCATGGAATATTTAATTAAATATATTGAGTTGGAATATCCTTGTTCATAACGGAAATTTTTTATACATATATATTTCAAGAAAATGTACTAATGGATCAAGAAAATCAAAATGACTATCATGCAATAATTCTTTGTGTATCATCTAAAATAATCATTGCAGTAATAGTGTTTTCATGTACCATATTTTTATATTACTTGATATTTGCTTATTTAGAGTCAAAGTGTACAACTTCATTGTCTTGTACATGCAATTATGATAATAGTTTCATTACTTTGCCATTCATTAGAAGTCGAATTATATAATATTGCATTAACTGCTAATTTCACAAAGTATTTTGTATCAGTATTGCATTCAGTTATGTTATCACGTTCTCTTTTAGCTTTTGGAATTTGCATTAGATACTATTTTCAACATTATTAAATTTTGGCATAAATTTACGATATATAAGTATCTTAGTTCATTGCAGAATTATATTAACGGCATTTTTCATATTTGCATGTTTCAAAGAAATATACTGAACGTCCATGCACTCAAAGTTATCGTTGTAAAATAATCTTTTAATTCCGTTCTCTAGTTAGAATCACAATATTATATTCAAAGTATTTGAGTTAATTTAACGCGTTTGGTAACTTGCATTTATATTTTCCTTTACTCTAAAACCTCTATTGTTCATCACGTTTTTTCTGACATGTTTTTAAATCTTTATTAAAATTATGTCTTTAAAAGCTACGATAATTTTAAAAGTTTCATAGAAGAATTTATATAAAAATTTTATTTTCGATTTGGATGTTTGAAAGGCATATAGACATATTTTTATATTAGCCAGAAATAATTATATATAACCAGAATATTAGTCGGTTGGAATTCATTGACGCTGAATCCTCATGGGACATATTGTGCCAAACAGAAGGTATGCTATAAATAAAAATGTCTTAAAAAGAAATAATGTGCCCAACATCAAATTACAATAACTGTAACCACAATAAAAAATTGAATTTACCGAAAAATTCAAATTAAGAAAAATTGGGTCTAAAAAAGTACAGTAAGGGAGAGCGACAATTTTTATTCTAAAAATATCTTAAGGAATTATTTGTGATACTAGTTAATACGTAATTAATAAATAAAAGGTCAGAAATTATAATGAATGAATAATAATATTTGTAATAACAATAATTTTAAAAAATTTTAATAAAGAAGCATTTATTCAGCATTTTGAACACAAAGACTCAAACTCAACAATAAACTGAAACAAATTTATATCTGTTGTATTAAATGGTTATTAAGAAGTGAAAAACTTGTTATTGCTTTTTTCATTAAATTTATTGTCAAGAAGTCAAGTCTACGAATGAATAAAAACCTTCAAAATTAGTCATTGGCAATCTAGAAAGATAGAAGATATGGACATATTGAGCTAATGAAAACAATCCTGAAAAACAAACAGTTTTGATTGCGAAAAAACTTAAGCAAAATAATTTTATAAACTAATTAAAATCATTATTTAATCTAAAGATCAAATTACAGCTTTTTGAGAAAGTATAGGTTGGTTATGAATTTCAGGAAAATCTTAATTGTATTTCTTTTTTAAAAAATCACTATTCAAGGGTCCGTGGAGAGAACAAAGACTGTATAGGCATCGATCACACGACTAACGTCTTAGACTCAGAAACTTCAATATTTGGAGTTACCGCTTTTTTGAAGCAAACCCTTCAAATTTAAAAATCGTTTTGTACAAATATTTCGAAATCAATTCAATAAAATGTTACAGTGGAATGTAATGATTGAGGAAAAGTGGATATTAAAAGCTATTAAGATTTAATGTGGAGCGAGCAAGGGTCGTAACCCACTAGTATATATATAAACGTTTGAAAGAAGTGTGGTTTTAGGTCCTATTTGTCATGATCGGTGAAGATCTACATAAAGTTTCCGGAAGTCTTGTCATGAGAATCATTGCAATAGGTAGAGTTCCTACAAGGAATCTACCTAAAAATGTTTCATCTCTGATCTATATTCTTTCATATAATGCTAACCTATAATATTGCTTTTAAGAGATTTTCTTGCTATAGGCATGAGCAATGATCCTCATTGTCCATATATTTCTGAAACTCGGAATCAATATAAGAATTACTCGGAATGTGATACATCTCAGACACGTAAATCTTGTTACTGGAGATAGAAGTTCTGTTACGATATAATAAAACATCTTCCAAAAGCGAAGTACGCAGTTTTGAATGTTCGTGAAGTAGTCGAAAGAACGATTGATGTGAAAAGGATTTCAAAGAAGTTGAGACTCTTGACAAATCTGATACACTTAATGTAAAAGAGGATTTTTCACAGAGTCGTTGTTGTAAATATAGAAGCTGTGTTAGAAATTATCTGGTAAATCATATATTCTGTACGGAGATGTGCATAAAGGACTTTTAAGATAAAAATGCTGAAAGTAATGAAAGTAAGTTTGAGGCTATGGACACTTCAGAGCTTCGTACAAATGAGAATGGAGCAACTAGGGATGACCAGTTGAAGATATCAACTTGTCAAATGAACTTCATTGGCATAATTCACTCTCTAATTACAATAAATCATGAATTTCACAGCTCAAATCATCATTCACCAAGATATGGATCATAGAAAAAGTTCCAGCGTAAAGTGAGAAACAAACATAAATATCATAGCACAGAAAGAAAATGAAGAAATACAGTTAGTTCAAAAGTTTGAAAATTATTCATTTTATTCAGAAGATAAGACATTATTTCGAGATGGAAAAATGTTTAATTTTTCGACTAATCTCAGTAAAATAGTCTGCCCTAACTCTGTTCATAGTCTTTTTTCATAGTTCTGAAATTATTAATTTTGCACTCATGCCTTTATTTGAGCTATAGAGAAAAGAGTAATATTTTTAGTATTTTTATGTTTGGTTTACAAATAAACATGTAATTTTTACGAGTAAGTTGGTCCGGAAATGTATCGTCATATTTCCATCTGTTTAAAACCTTATTATGCTCAATGTTTTATAACATGCTTTATAAGTTTAATTTTAGGTTTTTGTTCTGAAATTGTTTTGTTAAATGATGCCTAAGTATATATTAAACATACTTTCGGGGAGTGCACTGTACCATGATGATAAAATTCGTCATGCGTATTCAAAGGACTCTGAGAACGTTTCTTCGTTAGAACCTCCGAAAATTTATCCCGACAGGTAGGTATTAAGACTGCAACCAAATCATTTTCAGTCTTATATTTTAAATACTAAACTGATTACGGTTTCAACATTATTATATTTCTTTCTTTTTTTCTCGAGACCCAGATTGCACCCTTAATGTGAATTATTGTAATTGATTTAATATTTGAAGCTTGAAATGCAGTTCTTCAAATTTTCGTGACTTTTGGGACTTCTTTTTGTAAGCAGCTAAATAAAATGTTTTTGATATTATAACGGCTATTCTTTTGTCAGATTTTATAATGGCTGTGTAACTCTAAACAGTTTATTTTAAAATAGTTTTTTTGAAAGCATACTTAGAAAAAGGTAATTCATTTTCGTATATATTTTAATTTGTATCAAATTGATATTTTTATTGTTTTCAAATAATGGAAAGGAAATTTTCGATAGATATGCTTTCCCAATTATTAGTATAATAAATAGGAGAGCTGAGACTCTTTAGCCGAAGGAAATGGACAACAATATTTGATAGTTGTTGATAAATTAGAATATTTTCCTTAAATATATCCACTGGAACATAACTTTCAAAACTGAAATTGAAGAATTCGCCGCAAAAAGCAGGTAGTTCCATTCTGGGCAGTTTTTTCAGTTACTTGTGTTTTTTTTTTGGTAATATATAGGGGAAAGTGTGGTAAAACCGTGTTCCTAAGACTCGAAGACCGGTTGGGAATAAACTATTCGAAATAGAGCTTGTAAAAACTTTATTAAATATACATTATTTATCGGATTACAATATATCTTTCAAGAAAATTCATAGTTTACTACTCTTTTTACAAATGATATTTTTATATAAAAAGTCATAAAACCCGGTTTTACCCCACTATAGGGGTAAAACCGGGAATACATGTTAACTCTATGGTGAAATTGGGAAAACTCGATTTTCAGAGGAAAAGTAGCAGTAGATATTTAAGTAGCAAATATTTTCATATAATAATTTAAGAATATTAGTTACAGAATTTACTTGTAAATCAATCATCTTCTTCCTCTGCGCCACTACTACTTTCGTGGAGAAAGCTAAAACAGTTTCTAGAGTGGATTAAACTTTCTCATTTATTTAAATTAAAAATACATCATTAAAATATAAACAATCAACATCTGATGTGTTTTTATTGTCTTCATCGGAGGAATCGTCATTATTAACTGTTCCGGTCCTACGCCATGTGGAGTACCCGGTTTTACTGCGAGTACAGAGGTTTGAAAATACAAAACAGAAACGCACAAATATTGTATTAAATCTTTATTGTTGGATAGGGCATTAATTCTTAGTAAACATATAATAAGCTGTGTTAAATATAATTTTTATAACGGTATTGATTATTTATTAATGATAGTTTAAAATCAACCAAAAAATTAAAGAGTTGACGTCTTAAAACAAATAAACCTACACAGAACGCAGAGAAATTAACAGATGCAACACGCCACTATGATTGTTTCTTTTTCTTGACTAGTAGAGCGTATTTCTTGAGTTAGTATTTGTCCGCTAGAAAACAGAAGTAATAGTTCCATGATTAAGGACATCCGGTTTTACCTCACTCTACCCTATATTTTTGAATGAAAATATTGTCTGAATGTACAAGAACATTTCAAAAAATTTTTAAGAAAAATATATTTTTCACAGAATTATTTAGAAGTCTTTTTGACGGCTTTCTGAAAATTTTAAAAATTACAGTTACCTTCTTTGGGCAGCAAAACATTCAATTCTTAAAATAGCTCTGAATAATATTTCTCAAATATGGAAGAATTTTGAATTTTGAAGCTTATTTTATAGTTTTACAGAATCTTTAAAAATTAGACTTACTCCTTTTAGAAGAAAAACATTAAATTTTTAATATAGTTACAAGTACAAGCAGTGCACAAGAAACTGAAGAAATACTCAATAAAGTAGAACATAAAGACTGACAAAAAGTGGATATTAAAATTTATACGACTATTGAGAAGAGAGATTTGTTTAGTTCCAGTTTTTAAGTCAAGCATTTTAGTAAGAATATTTGTTTTGCGATGGAATTTGTAATAGCTTCGATTGAAAGATTATTCAAGTTCAAACGAAATTATCTACACTTTAATACGCATTCGTAATGGCAGTGTTTCAACTTTCCTTCAGAGCACATGTTTATTAAGTTGTACCATTCATAGTGAACCAGAACAGGGCGTGATGATACTACTATGATTCCATTTGATTCTGCACTTTAAATGACAAAATTAAAGGCATGAAGCTTGTTTAAAGTTTGAATGAGAATATTGTTTTATAATTTGCAGAAACTTTACTACATTAGCATAAATTTGATCAGTCCATACAGAAAAAACAACTGGAAGTAAAGAAATTATATAACATTTCACTCAACATAACATATAAAGAATGTCACACTAGATGAAGCAAAAATAACCACTATAAGGATAATGGCATATTTTTTATATTAATGTGTTGAATCTTTTGTGCACAAGAATGCATCGAAAAACCATGGCTTTAAAAATTACAAGTGAATAATGTATTTTATGGCAGAATATTTCCACATCATGACAGTTTCATAATATTTCAGCAATAGCAAGACATTGTTATAAATTTTATATTGAACGAACTTATAATTATAAGTATCAGTATATTAATAAATTTTTATTAATGTAAAGCTTAGTTCATAGGTTTTAAATCATCCACTAAATTTGTAAGTTATAAACTCGCGTATCACTTAATAATTTAATGAATCTTTATTTAAGATACGCATAGATTATTATGAAACAGTAATTATCTTTAACAGAAACTGACATGCAATAACGCTTCAATTCAGAAGCCTTTTAGCAGTGTCTTCCAGGTGAATGGGGCTTCGCTTTCTGTTATGGCGAGATACCAGTCATTCCATTTCAATCTTGACATACTTCTATGCCGCCCTTAAACTTTAAGATTTAAAGACAGTAATTTAAATAAAGAAGAAATTAGGCAGGCTTTTTCATCTGAGTTGTACAAAATTATTCAACTTTTTATTCTTTATTTTCTATTAGAAATCGTGGTACAATTAAACACGTTGAATTAAGAAATAATTTTGTTTCCAAGTACTGTCACTGTTTTGGAGAGCACCAAATACAGCTGTAAGTACAGACAAGTAATTTTATGATCGAGCCAAATATTTTGTTGAATTAATGTTCGATTCTGTTGTGATATTTGACAAGATATGGATAGGTATGGATTTTTTAAATTACTTAATTCAACTGCAAAAATATATGTGTGTTAAAATACAAACTAATACCAATAAAAGCAATTACTGTTCAAAGGGGTCTGAAATTGACAGAAATAAGTTATACGAGGAAAGTTATTCATTCCTAAAATATCTGTAAGTCTAAGGTGGTTTTCCTAAGTATAGAATTAGACAAAATTATATCAGTACCATAAATCATGCATTGTTACAGTCGAAACTTTTGTAAGAATGTTCAATATCTTGTTACAGTTTCGGTATGAGACATCAAAATTTTCCCACTGCAATTAATCCTTAATTTTAGGCTGAAGGCACCATGCTCGGGCGTTTTGTATAAACTTCACGATAAAAGAGTCATAAAAGATAATTGAATTTATTTATCTAGTAAATAAATATATGAAAAGAGTTCCAGATCTAATTTTCATAAAAAACTTTCTTCTGAAAGAAAATAAAAATGGCTATATTTTTTTACAAAACTTGATTTTTTTTTCTTGATTGTTAAGTAATCCTGAAACCACACTTTCATAACTGATTAGAGAGACCCTTCTGTTTGTAACAAAAATAGCGTCTAAAGCTACCCTGACTGCTGTTATGTGAACGAGTTGAGGCTGTTAAAGTTAGATGAGATTTGTTTTGTAAAGCCACTTAATTTTTCTTCTAATTTACTCCATCCATGCCACTTTATATACGCATTAAGTTATTAGCAATATTTATTAGAAATATATTGCTTTAAATTTTAATAAGATGTTATGATTTTAATAAATACAATTTATAGACGAACATTTTTGATACCTATGGAAATTTTTGGAGTTAATAACATTTTTTTTCATAGGAACGAATTTTGACATCCCTTCTTAGTTTCCCGTGTATCTCTCTTTTTCACCAAATGGTCTTTTCGAAAGTTACAAAACTGTTTGAAAACTGTTCTAACCGAAGGAGCACGGTCATCATAAAAAATATGAAACTTAGATTTGGTTTAATGAGACCTTTTAGAAAAAAATGTTCATCATCGTACGATATTGTTTCTCGTCAATCTTTGAGAAATCACAGTACTTAATTATACCAAAAAAGATTCAAACAAGGCCTAAAATATATATCCGAATGCCATGCACTTCCACAGTTACCGACCTCTAAAAATAATCTCGATATCGACTGATGGCTCCATATCTCAGACTTCGGAAACCTAGATAGAATAATGTATTTTTCCTTTCTCTTTTTCATCTCATGGATTTGAAAACTCTCTGCTAGGTTTGAAAAAAAGAAACTTTTGAATTGAATCTTTGAAATGAAAAATAATAATATTTCAGATTTTATACGGGTTTCTTCGTAACTTATCCAAAAATGAAAATATTGCTTACTCCAAGCATATCCTCATGCATTTGTACACAATGCCTCCTAATCGCAATTACTAAGATAAATAAAAATTAGTATGATGTCTTCTAACCTTAATTATAGATCTGAGCCTAATTTCAGTTTCGACCGGTTGGAAAAAAGATGTTAAAATTGCATATTCGGTTTTTTGCATCATACCATGACGCAAGGCCATATTGAGTATTTGCGCATTTCCTAATTGCGCATATTCGTGCTTGGGGAGTTTATTTCCGCTTTTTGTTGTCTCTAAGTGTTGTTGCGGTCTATGAGGGTAATATAAATAATCCGATTTCCGGACCTTCCCTTAGGTTCGCAATTTTTATGCGGGGGTCGGGGTTGACACTTTTGTTAAGAAGTATACCAGGAAGTCAAGGGCAGACCACTCCCGCTGGTTATTTTTGATTAGCCGCTATATCATATCTCTCCCAACAGAACAAATTTTTCTTGGGTTAGTTAACAAAATCGAATTAACTGATTAGCTTTAACTTATGTTTTAATTTCTTTGTTTCATTCCAATTCTTATAATGCCATTACTTGAACAGTACAGGAAAGAAAACATTATTAAAATAATTTCACATTAAATTATGATAACGTCTAACAACTTATCAAGTGGAAGAGAACTTCAATACGATCCTTGAGCTTGTTTCAAGGAGTTCAGATTTATAAAAATAAGTTCAAATGAAGGAAGATATTATGCCGTGTCTCAAATTTTGTGAAGCTAACTTGTTTTGAGGAGAATACTCTTTCTGGAGGTTCTGTGTTCGTGAAAATTAATAAATATTTTATTGCTTTAACGCTGAGAACTTGGAAAATATATATATTCCGACATTTTTAATTTAATCCCAAATGTTTTACGTTTTCCGACAATAAGAATACAACTTTCCTCTACCCCATTTAATCTGATTCGTACCCGTACGGGTGCACTAACTACAGGTCGGGAACATGTGTTGTAGGTAAAGACACATAATAAAATCAAACATATTGTTAGGTGAGAAATCCGTTTGCTAAAATATCACTGCCACTCGTATGATAAAACAAATACAAAGGTTATCAATCTAATAGTGGCCAAAATAGCTAGTTTCTAAACAGTTAGAGATTATATTCTTGCCTTTAGGAAAATGCTTTGAATGAAGAAAAAAAATTATTTTTTCATGTTGTTTGAGTCAATAAATGTCCTACTGAAAAAACCACAACTTCTACATTTCTATGCTGTCCTCTGTGCCTGTCAGTCACATTCGGAAAAATATTATTGACACAAGAATATTTTAAGCTTTTTTTGTATACGAATCATATAAAGAGAAAGAATTGCAACTGTAAAAAAATTCTACTTTTAGATTTGGATGAACCTCAACATTTTAGCCTTCCCTAAGACAAAAAACGCAATTTCGGAATAATGTGTGTGTGTTAGTCGCTCTGTCTGTTTGAGAAAGGGATAACCTCAAAACCGGATTGAGCTTGTTGGATGAAATGTGGTATGTTGTCCTCACACCAAATTTGTAGCTTTAACTGAAATTTTGTGTGAAATCCGTCCAAGGAAAGTCTGCATGTTCGCTTGAACATGATAATTAACAAACTTAAAAAGCTAGATGGAGAGACTTTGGTACACAGTCTCATCATCAAAATTGTAGATCCGTATCAAATTATCGATCGAATCGGTCAAAGTGTTCACTGTCTGTCTGTTAATATACTGGAATGCATGGGAACACAATAGTTCCAAAGCATGAAAACGGAGATGAAAATTTTTTTTCACGTAGCCTTTTAACAAAAAGAGTATATCTTTATCGAATTATAGTTCGAAGCAGTCTCAGAAAATGCTCTAAAAATCTTTACTGGGTTTTCATGATCACACTATGGTGCACAAAAATGTGCCAAGTTGTATATTGGATTACGCTTGAAGTTTTTTATTCCCGCTTGTTATGTCTCCCTTTTACATAGTCGCACTCTCCAAGAGCAATAGAAATCCCAGTACTCGTTGTGTGGTAGGCTGTCCAAAGGTTGTGTGATAAGGCCAGCAATTATTTTGCTGAGGGGGTGGGCATATATTTGGTTCTCTTTCTTTTGAAATGCCTCAGGCTTATTTTAATTGTATTTCTTTGTGTTTGGTAACATTCTTTTCAGAATTTTTGGCAGGATGTATATCAGTTTTGAAATTCCAAAAAAAATAATTTTAGAATTATGAATTATTAAATGAATTTAAACAGTAACAGGAAATAATATACAATTTTTCTTAATATATTTAAAAGTGAAATCATTGAATGGATAATATTTTGGATTTTAAAATGACTGTGAACGTCAATTAGATAATATTTTCCGAATTTATTAACAGAAATTATCGAGATTACAAGATAAAGTCACATGAACATAATACTTCTGGAATTTCAAATTTCTGTCTGTTACTATACTCTCGTTTTCGTACTGTTTTATTTTAGACTAATTCACCGTTTTTCAGCTACAGGAGGGCTGAGTTGGAAATGAATGAACACTGTAATTATCAACTCGTTCTCCAGAATTGTACTCCATTTTAATCATCCCTTCATTTATGTGCACGGGGATCGTTTCGGGTATGTGAGTCTCAGGAATACTCAGCCGAAACCAGTTTTCGCCAGAAATCCACTTGACATACAGAGGTGCATGTTAACAGGATTTCGTGAACATTATCGCTTTGGTGTGGAGTATGAAAAGTACTGTCACTGAAAAAAGTAGACACCCTCGCATTATTTTCCTGCTAAGTTACCGTCCTCGTCAATAGATCATGATTCGAATCTTTAGTGTTTTTTTCCATTTGCAAACTGAAAATAATCCCGATGTGGGCTGGAGGCTCCATCACGCAATTATCAAAAACCCTCAAAGATTAATGTGTTTTAGAATTTTTTCTTTTTCATATCATGTATCTCGAACTCTCTTCCATGTGTGTAAACAAAGATTTTTGCGTTAGAAATATAAAATAATAATAAATTCAGATTTTACACAGGCATGCTTTTAACTTGTTCCAGAATGTTTATGTTACACTCTCCGAGCCTATCAGCTATGAATAATTCGTTAATAAAAGAGTAATATTTAGAATGCATGACAATAAAAAATTTTCATATATTATATGGACTCAATTTAGTTAGTTTTTTACTCAAGCATTGTGCTAATAGTATTTCGTCTGAGATTGAACATGACTTTTAAAACAGATGCAATTAAAAGCTTATGTAAAATGATTCAAGCTCTACAGAACATATACGGCTACATGCAATGTAATTTCCAATCGTTTTGTCTTTCAGAACGCTTGCCGATAACGTGGTTTCTTTCATATCGAATCAGAAAGAAATGATTTATTTTTAATGCTTATCGAAATACCACGGCTTTAAAAATTCCAAATGAATTATGTATGATATAGCAGAAAATTTCTACATCATGACAGGTTTAAAATATCACATGAATTCCATGACAAAAGCGAATATCATAAATTTTATATGGAATAAAGAATTATATTATTATAAGTATTAGTCTTCTGACATTTTTTCATTAATTTAAAATATAGTTCCTATGTTTTGAAACGTGTAGTAAATTTGTACGATATAATCTCACCTATCCCTGAGTAATTCGATGGACGTTTAATGAAGATATGCGTGGATGTTAATAAAAGATATGACCGGGAGCAGAAACTGAAATACTATTACAATTTAAAATCAAGAGTGTGTAAGTAATGAGCAGTTATCCTGCTTTTTGAGTGGTTAATTATTATGATAAAGTCATCCGTCTTTTATGATGTACGAGTCATTCTTCTCATTCTTTCAGTACTTATGCCGCCGCTAAAATTTTCAGTTTATAGTTGGAAATTCCAGGAGTTATAACCAATGTAGATATTCAAGTGAATTCTAAAGGCATTTTAATTTTTTATTCTTTATTTCAAATTAGAAAAGGGAGAGAGCACAATATATTGAAATAACAATAAATTACGAGATTTTCTTGTTTATTTCAACATAATATTGTTACTATTTCGCTTTTCACTGAGAAAAGAAACCAATTTTAGAAAAAAAAATTTCCACAAAATAATCGTCCCAATATTGTTGTTTAATTGGATTAGAATTGTCATATGATCTTCGGAAAGATAGCAGAAAGTGTGCTAAATAAATAATTACTGCTTATTAGTTAAATTCCCTATAGGAAGCATACATAATGCAATGGTTCTCTTGACACGACATCCGAAAAATTTCCGCAGTATTTCACAGATCATGGCTCTAAAACCCCAAAACACCCCTCGTTCAAAAGTTTATATACAATGCTTTGCCCATGTTATCGGGTGAACACGATAGCTTGAATAATTTTTGTTAAACTTTAACTGGCGAGGAATACATTGTAGGGTAAAAATTGTAAGATAAAAATCTCGGCCCAGTTCGTAGATGTTCTACGCAGCTCAAAGAAGGTGGAAATGGTGAGGTTCATTTCCCAATAATTTCCGTACGAATGGAGGTAGTGGAGAAAAACAGATTCGGCGTCTAAATACGTTATACTACGAACAACTTTTATATGGTAAGTTTTTTTCAGCTACAGTTGGTTAGAAGTTTTGACCTGAAAAGTGTTTTTTTTTTCTTATTTCTCGGGGCAAAAGGACATTTGAATTCCGGTTTGCGACGAGGATAATTTTTTAAACTGTGATTTTTTTTAATTACTTTACTTAACCTGAAAAATAGATCAACGTTTAAAACACATAATAATACTAACGAAAGAAATCACTCCGCAATAGACTCTGAAACTGACAGTGATAAGTTATTAGAAAGAGAAACTGATTTGTTCATAAAAATATCTGTAAGTTTAAGGTGGTTGTTCTAAATTACAGAAGCAATAAATTCATATCAGTATCATTCATATCGTTGCTGAAGAATAAAAATCCGATACTGTTTCTGTGTAAAATTCCAAAATGTTCAATATGCAGTAAATATTTTAAAAATTTCTAAAAGAAAAATAGCCATTTCTTTGATATGAGAGAAAATTGGCAAAAAAGATAATTTTGTTTATTTATTGATAAAAAATATGTAGGGTCTTTGAAAAAACCTAGCCAAATTTTAAGGGTAGTTTAGCCACACTATAAACATCCAAAATCAAATAGGAACATGGTGGCGGAAACACCATCTCGACACATCGGATGACATTTAAAATAATACTGTTCTTGCCAAAAAGAGGATGCTTTTTCAAATTTGTATATTTTTTAAAAAAATATCTCCTCGAACTTCGACCACATAAAAGATAGGTTGTATAACCCACAGTTTACATTGAAGATTCGACAAGATGGCGTTATCTGACCGATCAGAAATTGATGAACTCGATAAGGGATTTTGGATCACCCCGCTTCACAGAAAACTGACAATGCTTTGCAATTTTCTTCAATTCTTTTGTGTAATGTGCACAATATTTACATACATTTTCGTAAAACAGAATACGTGAAAATATGTTAGAGAAGCATTGTATTAAAATTTGACGTAAATACTTGAATATTAGAGGAAATATGAGCATTTGGAGTAAATAATTTTTTATTGCGCATGTGCGAATTGTAGCGTAATTTTTCTCTCTGAACTTCAATACAGGACAATAGTTATAATTCTTAAAATTTAGCAAAATTAATTAATTCAATTTTAAATAAAATAAAAAACAATAACATATTTTGCATTAAATAGAAAGGCGCATATGCAGCCAAATCTAACGAAATACAAAAACAAATAATAGAAATTTAAATTAAAAGAAAATAAAATAAATTAAAAGAAAACAATGATAAAATGAAAAATAATGAAAAGAATAGACATTTTTGCGTCCAAACGCAGCAGCAAAAAGTAATTGCTTCAACAGAAATTTTTTAAAATACAACAAGAACTATAGAAAAACCAAAAGTTTACCAATACTTAGAACAATTTGTTGAGAAATTATTCAAAATGAAAAGGAACTAAAATGGCTCTCTCATCAGAAACCACACGCCATTTTTAGTTCAAAAAGGAACAAGATTTTCTGTGGAATGGAATGACAAAAAGTCAAAATTTATTCCATCCTGTGGTCTGAATCTTGTCCGGCCACCAAATAAAGAACATAAATCCAAAATTTTTTTAATCCATAATCAGAAGAAAAAAATAAAAATTTTACCTTCTTTCAGAAGCAAACCAAGCAGAAAAATGACGCAATAGATACAAAACAATCAACGATCTACAAGCTATCCAGTAGCTCCATCTATGAATAAAAATTCGATATATTTCTCAGAAGAACAAAAACTAATTTTAAAAAAGATCAAGTTTTAAGGAAACAAAAAGGGAATCCGTTATCCTTTAAGTTATTATTTAAATTACCTAGGGCTTTGACTAAAGAAGAGTGGTTATTACAGATGTGTTTAATCCTATTAATTTCAGAATAAATAGAGTTCTTAATAATTTTAAAATGAAGATTTGTCTGAAAGTTTCAAAGTGAAATAGCCTTAAAATTAAATTCCTTTCTCTTGTCAAAGATTCCAACCAAAATATCTGAATTCCCAATTTCAATTTCAATACAGGACAGCTTGTATAAAAATTTCAGTGTAGTTCCGCTATGATTCAGAAAGATATATGCATTTTGTTTAATTATTTTAAACGTCATCTGCTGCCTATAGATGGCGTCTAAGGACCCACTTTTCGTATGTGACTTTGGATGTTACCTTATGCCTCACCTACGCTTAAAATCTGCTCATGGTTTTCTACTCGCCTTCTATATGAAGACATCAATTTCTAGTGTTTTAAAAGCAAATACTTTCTTTATAAGGAAAACATTTGGCTACATTTGAAGTAAAAAGCAATTGTGTCCAGTTGCAAAAAAGATAATTTTGCTTATTTATTGATAAATATATATATAAGTAAAAATCGCACAAATATTCGGGAAGATATAAAGGTTTCCTTAAACAATTCCAAATTTTTCGCATATTTTTTGTTTATATCTTTCAGTGTTTTCAATCAAATTAAATGAAACCTACAGAATGCGTGTCAATATGCTAGAGAAGCATTGAAGCAAATTTTGACGTAAATACCTTGAATATTAGAGAAAATATGAGCATTTGGAGTGGTTAATAGTTTATTGAGCGTGTGTGAAACGTAGAGTAATTTTTATTTTTAACTTCAAAGACAATACAGGACAACTAATATAACAAATTCAGTTAAATGCCGTTACAATTCAAATAGATATTGGCATTTTGCTGAATTATCTTAAATGTCATCTGCTTCCTCCAGATGGCGTTTAATCACCCATGTTCGTATGTGATTTTGAATGTTGCAATATGCTTGACCTGCCCTTAAAATCCGCCCACCTTATAATCACCTTGTATATTAGGACTTCCATTACTAGTTTTTAAAAACAAACACTTACTTTTGAAGGAAAAAAACGTCTATATTTGAAGAAAAACGCAATTGTGCCCTGTCAGCTGAGTGTTATCCAGCAAATATATTTAGATGGCTTAATTAGACAGATGCAATATGTTTATAATTTAAAGAACACTAAAACATTAACGCTGGTCAGACTACTGCTCTATGGATGTATTGGGACTGCTAGAATTTAAATCACATACGAGTTTTCGGGCTCTTAGAATTCAAGATCTTTCATTCCACCTGTTTCTGCATTCTTATAGTTATTATCAATATCCATGAAACAAGCAGGAGTTTCTACCCTAAACTTTCTCGTATACTTCCCCAAAAAAGTTCTGTTTCCCCTCCCCCTCGCGTGGATAAAAAAAATCGGACATACTGTAGCCCAGAATCCAATGACTATCAGAAGGTTTTTCATTGTTGATTATATTGATTGTAAAATATTTAGGTAAAGAATCATATTCAAAGAGATGCGTACCGATTTCTCTCTTGCCGGCTCAAGGACAAAGTGACGTAATTCGCGCCATAGCTTCCGCGTGCACAGAAATTGTTTCCAGTACGCATGCGCGTGGAGATAACAGATTCGTTTCAAAAGTAAAAAAATTGAATATGCAATTTCAACACCTGTTTTTTAACCGATTGAGATGTATACTGGGCTCAGATCTATAATTAATGTTAGCATCCGTGATACCAAGTTTTATTTGTCTAAGCCAAAGGGCTTATTAGATATAATTTTTAGAAGAATGCGATTATGCCGACCGACAGACAGTTAACCCTTTGCCGGATTTGGCCCGAAATTTTATACGGACCTACATTCATGACGACAAAACTGTGTATCAAACATTATCCATCTAGCTATTGAAGTTTTTGAATTATAGTGTTCACATGACCGCGGACATACAGACTTACCTTTGATGGATTATAATTGGATGAAAATGAGCAGTATTTTCATTAAAAACCTACAAGATGGAATTTTTCCCCGACAAAGACTCTTTTATAACGAAACAAAATAATAAACTATTGGTGAAAGGAGAGGCTTTTCATAGATCTGAGCCAGGTGTGTGAAAATAAGTTGTGAAGAGGAGGAAAAATATCATGACCTGAGTCCTGATTCCAGACTTAATCGTGAACCTTCTAAAACTCTGACGTATTGTACAAAATTACTGACGTAGTATTTTGAACCAAATTGAGAGAGTTTTGACAAATAGGTTTTCTACAGACACATTTTACAATCAGAAGTTCAAGGACAGGAATAGTGGGAAGAAAATCGTCAGGGAAACACAGAATATTTAGTGCGACCTTGCAGAAAATGTGTCAATGAGAATCTGATTTTTTTTTACGATTGAATCTATTTTTATGGTAAAAATATATACATATTTTTAGAATAATATTTTAAAAGATTATTATGCCTTGTATTTTCAATAAAATTTTTCGTATCGATTTTGATTCCAGTTTGATGCAAAACAGGCCATCTCCAAAAGAAAAGTTTAAATAATTGCCCCCTGCTTCGACCTGCTTCACGATTAATTACCATAAGTTATATACTGAATCACACTGCCGGAATGCCGTCGGGTTTCATAGGCCCTGTATCCTGTTTACATAACAAAAAGCATAGAAAATTGCATTTCCTATAATAGGAAACATTTGTTGTGTTGGTGTACAGAGTATTAAATATTAAACATGTATATTCAGATTAATCTCTTCTCGGCTGTGCATTTGAAGGAAGAAGTTCAATGATGCTTGTACTTCCAAAGTATTTAATTAAATATTGGCTTTACCGTTCAAAATCACCTGAATTCGTCTGTATATAGGTATTACTACATTTCCTTCTCATCGATAAACATTTCCAAGAATTTTGAACCCATTATTCAACTCCTGCTTCATCAAAATACTCGATTAGACTTATCACGATGCTGTGTGAAAGTTCTCATAATTTTGCGAAGTTCTTTTTACACCATTTTTAAATTGAAGCCTTCTTACCGTTTACTACATTATTTTAACTCCAGACTTCTAAATTCAAAAATATAGGATCAATTGTCTAATTCCTTTCAGAATTCGACTTAGGACCTCTAACTGCTTAAACATCAACAATATCTTTATTTTCTTCAGTAATCGATTCTTAAAAAGTTGATATTTCAGTTAAAGGCTTTGCTAGTCTTTCGATTTCATAGTTGAGATTCGAATAGCGATAAATTGTCTCGATCTATCTGTTCGATTTAGCGATCCAACACAGATACTTGAGCGCTCGCATTGGCTTGAGAGGCCCGACCTTCTGTTTTCTGAGATAACAAATGAGGATAAATTCTTGAAATACATGTAGTCAGCAAGTAAATGACCTTTAATTCAGCTACTGTGAATCTGAAAGTTTTTCGTTGAAGGTTTAATTTTCTATAATAAATTCTTGCTGCCTCCGGGCCTTGTAGGCCCGATGCGCCTTCTCCCGGGTTAAAAGAGGCAAAATGTTATGTAATGTTTCGATGCTGTAGATATAAATATTAGTATTCTCAGGCATTATTAACGTTCGAAAAGATTTTTTGCGACCGCTTAGATATATCATGTCCAGTACCAGTATAATCTTCTGACGAATCCAAATACTTGTTGATCATCATTTATGTACCGCTCATTTTATTAAATATATTGATACTTTCGTCGCTTTATAATATATTCAACCCAAAAGAAACGGGAAACGAGCAAAAAGAAAAACATTTGCAGGACATGACCTCGAATTAGAGTTTACATATAATTTTTAGGGGATCGGTAATGAAAACAGGTGTAAATTTGATCCTAAAATTTATTTATCAACGAAAATTAAAAGATTAATAGGGAAATAATTGAACTTGTTATGATTTTACTAAATGAAACGAAGCTGCCTCAATCATTAGGGATTGAGTTAGTAAACACTGTTAATTATTTGAAAAATTGATTTTCACCTTAAATGTTTTAATGGAAGTTTCCTTTAAATTATATTAACAGTTCATAAAAGTTAACGATAATGGCAATAAATAATGTATTTCAGCAGTAATAACGAAAGATTAATCAATTTCTTCAAAAATAATTTTTATTACCTAGCCATATTATTCGGAATTTAATCTATCAAGGTTCGGAAAAAAATAATGCATATTTTATCAAATTATACCACATGATATGCATATTTAAATGCTACAGCAATAGTACAAAAATACAATAAAATTTTATTATTTCATATACAGAAAGGAAAATAATATTTTAAAATATTACAAATTGGTAAATCATTGAAATCAGATTTAATGAATGATTTGTAAAACATTTTAAACTTACTCTTCTTAGATCGCAGATCTTGAATAATAGGTGTTTTGAAGTGATCATTGATTCTTTTGAGAGGATTCGAAATAGTTAATTCCGATCTCGCCAAATGATGGCGATGCTACCGTTTATCACACGCTTGCGTAAATTCTCTGTGCCTTTTTCTCCTTAGTTACATCAACAAGTCAAGATTATTAACTAGCGTGAATCGTCTTAAGAATGATATATTTTTGGAAAATATGGAAATATTGCGAAAGTATTGTAGAAATGACGTTTCCATATCATATCGAATAGAAATAGTAATAACACTAATTTTAAATTACCAGCCCAGATATAAAACTCCAGACCTTATATTAAAGAAATTTGATTGCAACTGGAGTACGGGTGACGAACAATTTCAAAATTTTATATATAAATTTTTTCTACATTTAAAGTGGTAAAGAGAATTTTACAAATCTTAATTCCTAACAATACAAAAGATGATTTCTCATTTTGACACGAACCTTATTTATTCCCTTCTGTAAGGCTATCTAAATACTTATTATTTTTCAAATATAAATAGAGAGTGTACAAACAATCCGGAGACATTTCAAGATACCATAAAATATAAGCCGATATTAAAGTGTTGCACTTCATGCATATTGTTTGGCTTTTTTCTTGGCATACAAAAAATTTAGTAGAAAAACTTCTCTTCAAGCGGCACTATAAGGAGCAACTGCCGAGAAGAAATGCAAATTACACTGTGATTAACAAACCTGCAGTACTCAACAATTCAATTTATAATTACTTTAGTTGCATCCAAGCAGTTTATCAGGGTTCGGTTCCTGCCCGAAGCCATGGTATTTTTCAGCAGTCTCTACTGCTGCCGCATTAAATTGTGCAAATGCTTCATCTTTTGCTCACAGAGTACGGCTTCTGGAAAAAATTCCGTCATCATCTTCTACATTCTATGATTTCACATAATCATGTAATTATTACCGCTGATTAAAATTCTACGGTACTATGGGCTTCTTAAAGGTAGTTGAAAACTATCGGGAGCATGTTTGTACTTGTCAAAGCAACATAAACTAAGACATCGTTAAAGCAGAAAGGCTACTAGTTATTAAAAGTTACTGTGCAACACGTGTCAGAAGATTTAGAATTTCTAGGGTAGGAATAAGGCATAATTTCAAATACAAACATATGATATTTCATGAGGGATAATTTTTGTTTGTTACAGATGTCGCATTTAAATCTGAAGATATATGTTGAAAACTCTAGAGAGATAGCCTCAAGTTCTATATGAAGGTGTTTCTAATTCAGATATTTTAGAATTAGAAATTGATAATTCCATAAACCTGTTGAGGACAGGATCTGAAAAGGATATACTTATAAAGGGGGTAAGTATAAAGAACGAAAAAAGCCCACTGTTGTTTAATAGAGATTAGAATTAGAATTTTTAGCTTAAACGCCATTGAAAATACTGTAAAAAATAAATATATATTTTTTAATACTGGTGATTATTATTTTAAAACTATATCAGATATAGTGGGAGACGAAACCTCCAACACTTACTGGAGACATCAATCAAGAGTGGCAGTGGGTGGCGAAAGAACCATTGTTAAAAAGATAAGATTTATCTGCACCGTTTACTGAACCTATTGAAAAAGGAGAAGGAAATAAACATTCGACTTTTCGGGCACTCGGCCGTCGTCTAGCAGTATTTATAACTAGCCGTCTTGGCCGTCACGGCCCAGAGAGATTTAAAGACAATTTATGAAATAATTCCGCAGGACATGGAATCTTCACTCATTTTTTAAGTAGTAAAACATATGATGATATCTTATAACAATAGCTTTAATAAGTAAAATGAAGAAAGTTTAATCCAGTGAGAGTTTTGAAGAATCAGGTCTTCAGAAATATATGTTGCTCTTTTGAAATGGCAAGTTCAAAAATCAAACTTTCGAAAAGAAAAGCGAACCATTTTGATTTTTTGTATTTCGCGATTGTTGTAAGCAGATATCCTGAATTTTTGGCTTCATTGTACGAAATTCTTCGCATTTATAAAGGATTTGTATTGAACGCAATGTTGTAAAATAATACAATGATGAATACTTTGTTAATTATAATTACAGGTGTCTTATAAATTAAAATGTGTCTCGATTCACTAAGAACATTCATAAATTAATATTAAGGAGTGATAGTTGAAATATTATATACTGATAAAGAAATGCAGAAATAAAGAGCAAAAAGGAAAAAAATGTAAGAAATAAATGTAATTTTATTTTGTGTCGGCACTCAATTAATCTTAACACCAATGTATATATTTCGTTAAAACAGTTAATGATTATTTATTTGATTACTTTCTCTCACGAAACAAAAATGACGATTTTAAACTGGGATTTACAAAAAAATCTTCATCAGACGATACAATTGAAAGCTACAAATTCTGCAGAAACTTAATAAAATCAAAAAATAAACATTCCATGCCTTCTCACTGCGCATATTCAAACAAAGTTGCAACTGAAGGTCTGCATTAATCTGCTTATTTTGATACAAGCATTATAATTAGAGATTTAATGTGACCAAAAATCTCAATAAAACCTTATTACAGTCTGTAACATTCGCTAAAGCTTAGTAACAGCCAAAGAGGTATATAACAATGAAGCTTGTGAATCAAGTCACCTTTTAATATATATGTCAAAGTGCAGAAATTTTATGCCTCTGAACGATTAAAATATGAACTTTCATATGATGGACATTTTAAAATATCACAGTAATTTCACAAGAGAAACAAAACTTATACATTTTATGCACATACGAGCTCGTTCCGTAGGACAATGTCATCCCATTTGTGAACTACAGTTTGAAACGAGCATATAACAAAGTCAGCGTTTTCCAACCACGCCTCTTCATTTTCGTCAATACACTAATTGCGATCAACTAGACTAGTATTTGCCTATCCAGCCTTCATATAAAAAAAAAACCTTTGAAGACAAAGCCAATACTAATAAAATTTAGAAATTATTTCCTTACATGATAGTTCTTTTTATTTTTTAAGCGGTCCAAAAGTTGTAAATGCTCAAGAGGAAAGACAAATGAAACATTTTCCAAGATGGAAAGCATAACATCACTTGCTACCCAAGAAGGCATACATTTTTGAAATATTAACTTTAAGATGCTCAAATTCAATGCAGTTCTTATTCACGACAATAAAACTCATTCATTAAACTAACAAATAGTTCTTATCCTAAAATTGAAAAAAGGGATATTATTGTTTTTTACTGGGTATTTCAAATGTTAAGTGCTTCAACTCTAATTTTCATTTACCAGCCCAGACACAGATGTCTGGCCTACCCTTAAAGTTGGGAAACTTATTTTGAATCATTCTGTATATATAAAGAAAAGAGGAAATCTATGACATTTTAATGAAAGGCGTTATAACAAGCTGATTTGTGTTGTTATCCTTCTTGATATTAAAATCTTTCATGTTTAGTCTCAAAAGTCTCAAATAGTAGTCAATGATTAGTCTGATATAAAAACAAATACTTTTATTAAAATAACATCATAGTCAACTCGACTAAAAGTTAAATCAAAATCTTTTAACAGATCAATATTCAAAGTTAAGCATTCTTACTCTAAATTCCAATCCTATTAAATTTGTACGTCTGCCTAAAAGTAAATGCCTAGTATTACACGCGTAGCGTATAGCTAAGATATGAAAAATCCTAAGAAAGTCATCAGTCAGCCATCCAGCTAGTTAGCCTGAGAAAAACGGAAGAGAGACGCTAAGCATGTAGGTGAGTGATCGCCGAGATGCATTGCTTGCTTTTATAGCGATACCTTACTTACATAATCCTGAAAGCTAATCGATGATGCTGCAAATACTTAGTGGTTAGAAGTAGTGAGAACCAACCTAACAAAATGTCTGGGTTCGAAAAAGTTCGGACCTCGATTTAAGATCAAGTTTCCTAACACTTCTTTACATCATTTTTTCAACTTGATTGCAATAGTTTTGATTTTCTTCCTTCATTTTTACACTTAACGCGATACTTTTGAATTCTTTTAAGTAAGTATAAATCTGAAGATGTTTTAAAAAGGCGGTTGCATGAATTATACAGGGTGCCCACTAAAGTCCCTTACCACCCTTTTAAGTACCGAATGGTTTCATCTATCTTCATAACAGTGGTGTCTAGGTATGGTAAAGTGACTATACGCTACTGGATGAAACCACTTACAGCGCCACCTGGTGAAAATCGTCGGAGTTAGTTTTATTATCTCTAAAAGGGTACGAGATAGACGAAATAAGTTAATTACAAAGTTTTAGAGCATCATCGATTTAGTACAAAAAGACACCGTACGGTCATGAACGCGAAAATCAGAACGCTTAAAATGCCCATTTGTTTGTTTGCAGCTTCCGAAACTGTTACGTCACGAAACTTGAACGAAAGGAGAAAAGATTATCTTTCGGACGAAAGACGAGAACCCAACGTGGCGCATCGCTTGTAATTTATAATCAAACTTGTTATAACTAGATTTTTTTTCTAAGAATGTTTTATCACGTGTCAGTGTAGGAAAGCGCGAACAAACAAATACGTGTTTTAAGCATTCTTTTTCACCATTCGTGGCCATAAGGTGTCTTTTTCTACTAAATCGATTATGTAACTTTGTAATTCACTTTTTTCCTCTATCATGCACCGTTTTAGAGATAATAAGGCTAACTCCACCGTGAATAATTTGAAGGATGCTTAATGAAGATATGCCTAGATGATTATAAAAGATATTATTGGGAACAGAGACTGAAATACTATTACGATTTAAAATAAAGAGTGTATAATCGGTGAGCTGATTTCCTGCTTGTTGAGTAGTACTGTGGGCACTTATTATGAAAAAGTCCTCCGTCTGTTAAGACGTACCAGTCGTTCTTTCACTATCTATGCCGCCCTAAATATTTTTATTTTATAGGCGACAATTTCAAAAGATATAACTATTGCATTTATCTATGTGAAACGAAGTAGAAATTTTATCTTTTGTACATTATTCCAAATTGGAAATAGTGGTAAGGAACAATCTATTGAAATAGGAATTAGTTGCGTTTTTTCAATATTTTAACATAATATCGTCATTTTTCCGCTTTTCACTAAAAAGAGATACCAATTTGCGAGAAATTATTTGCCCAAAATAATCGTCCCATTAGTTTTATTTAAATAAAGTTGAACTGTGATGTGATCTTCGGAAATATATCAGACGGTGTGTTAATTAAATAATTACCGCTCATTAGGTAAATACCTTATAGGAAGTGTACCTAATGCAATGGTTCTCATGACACGACTTCCGGAAAATTACCGCAGGATTTCACAGATCATGACCCTAGAACCCCAAAACACCCCTCGTTCAAAAGTTTATATATATATAACGCTTTACTCATGCTATATTGTGAACACTATAACTTGAGTAATTTTTGTTAGATTTTGACTGGCGATAGGATACGTTGTAGGGATGGTTAAAATCTCGGCCGAGTTCGTAGATGTGCTCTCCAGCTCACAGAAGGTGGAAATGATGGTGGTGGGGGTATAAATTTTCATTTCCCCTAATTTACTTGCGAATGTAGGTAGAGAGAAAATTCAGATAAGGCGAATCAACAAATCAACACGACACGTTATCATTACGAACAACTTTTACATGGAATGTTTCTTTAGAGCTACAGTTGGTTAGAAGTTTTGACCTTGAAAGTGATTTTTTTTTCTTATTTCTCCGAGCAAGAGGAATCAACCTTTGAATTCCGGCTTGCAGACGAGGATCTTTTTTTAAACTATGAATTTTTTACTTACTTTACTTAACCTCAAAAATGGATCGACATTTAAAACACACAATAAAACAAATGAAAGCAATCATTCTTCAATGGAGTCAAATACTGACAGTGATAAGTTATTCTAAAGTATTATAAAGATAAACTGATTTGTTCATAAAAATATCTGTACGTTTAAGGTAGTTGTTCAAAAGTATAGAATCAGAAAATTCATATTAGTAACATCATAGCATGGTGGTGAAGAATGAAGTTTAGAAATTCGATAGCTTATACTGCAGTTTCATTGCAAAATTCCAAAACGTTGAATATGTAGTAAATATTTTAAAAATTTCTAAAAGAAAAGTAGCCATTTCTTTGATATGAGAGAAAGTTCCCAAAAAAGATAATTTTATTTATTAATTGATAAAAAAATATAGGGTCGTTAAAAAAGCCAAAATTTACGGGTTATTTAGGCACAGAATAAACATCCAAAATCAAATAGGAACATGGGGCGGAAACGCCATCTGGACACAGCGGATTGCATTTAAAATTATACAGTACTGGTCAAAATTGAGGATACTTTTTCAAATTAGATTATTTCTTTGGGAAAAACACAAGATACTAAAACAAGCTTTAGGGTTTTAAAACAAAAATGTACAAGAGAGATAAAAATCAATTGCAAAGAACAAAAATTGAACATAGACCCACGAAAAAAACACCAAAAAACAGTTGAATGCATGAAGACAGAAATGTAGAACGCATAAAAATCTTAAAACTTATTTATATGCAAGCGTAAAGAAGTAAAAAAAATCAGATAATCTGTTTAAAAGTTGTAAACAATTCAAATTAAAAACACCAATGCAATAAATATCAAGTTCATCAAAGAACATGTTAAAAGTTTAGTAAAATTTGCACAAAGAGTATCTGTTAACATAAATAAATTTGGAATACACATTTGGAAAATAATTTTGGTTCCTTAAAGATCTGGTAGTCACAGCGAAATTTATAAAGCTCTGTATATCATTAAAATCTATTGAACCATTAGTGACTTTGTAAAAGAAGACAACGCAAAAAAACATTACGCCTGGAACATAAACTAAGCATATTGAAGATATCAAGTAAACGTCAAGAAGATACATCCTACAAGAAAGATATATTTTTATTTTAAAATAAATATCGCAAGAAGTTTGTTTGAACTCGTTCAATAAATTCAATTTTATTCCTGTAATTGGGGTCCCAGATAATATTACAATATTCCAGATTGGATCGGATATGAGCGAAGTGCAATACTCTGAAGGCAAGTTCACTGGAAATTTCCCTAGTTTTGCGCTAAAGAATTCCAAGCCTACGATATGCCTTAGAGACCATGGAATTAATGTGTTGGGAAAATCCAGTTTAGTGTCAATGATGATTCCAGGATCCGTTACTGAATTTGAGAGTGATGAAATAAGATAGTTAATTTTATAAACATGATTCAAAGGCTGAGTTTTTCGAATAGGGGAAAGTCGAGTAAGATGGCGACCTTAAGATTTGGAGATTTTTCCTGACTTCAATATTCGTTGCAGGAGGATTATTGTTTTGTCAAAATCTTCTTGCAAATCTTTACTTTAAAACGTTATTTTTTAAAAAATTATTTTCACATTTGAGACCCCAAAATTTCATTTTAGAAAAAAGTGTCATTTTCGTCATCTTCCCCGACTGGCGGTCAAGATGACGAACTGAGATAACAATTCAATTCAACGTCATATGCTATCAAAAAATTAATTAAAGCTGCTGAGATCACATCTTAATCACAACGAAATGAAACATAACAGAAAAGAAACATAATTGGACTAAAGTAATTGCATAAAACGAATGAAATTATTATCAATCTAAATTGTAGATTCAAACCTTAAGAAATGGAATGAATTACAAAAATCGTATCGCTATGGTTTTTTTTATCCCAGACAGGTGGAATGGGTCAGAACTTGCACATAAAACATTGGAATCCCAATTCCGTTTTCCTTTTCTCACAGCAAATGACGCATTCTTCATTATCGAGATCCTCTGTGTCCAGATTGTCATCAGCGTCAAGGAAAGGAAATTCAATTGAATGAGTTGCGTCTTCAGATTCAGATGATTATAAGCCGAGGTGTCGCTTAGCTACTTTCTTATGTTTTTGTAGAATTTTTGGCAAGTCTATTTCGTTTAGTTTTATTAACTTCATGCATTTTCAACTGTCACAGTTTTCGTTTTTCAGTCTTCTTTTTCCTTTTTTTTCTTTTTACTGAGATGCTCAGTCTTCACTGGAGTACCAGTGAGGTGCATGAACATGAAGTGGCTGTCAAGTGTGCTCATGAATTAGCGAGGAGGGGTTAGTCATCTTACCCTCCAGCCAATTTGTCATCTTTTCCGAATTCATCTTCTTATCTAAAAAAACATTGAAAGACATGATCTCACCAGAAAGATTAAAATAATACATCATTGAACACATTTTGATCAGCTCTTTCCGAATATCACATATATAAATCAAAAATTTACTCCCTGAAAGTTATCCCTTATAGGGTTAAATTATTATAAAATTTCAAAACAATTAACGATACTGACAATAAATAATGTATTTCGACAGTAATAACTAAAGATCAATCAATTTCTTTACAAATCTTTTTTTATTACAAAGTCATATTATTCAGGAATTAATCTATCAAGGTTCGGGAGAACAAAAAATAATGAATATTTTGTCAAATCATACCACATGAGCAGCATTTTGAAATGCTACAGCAATAGTACAAAAATGAAAATAAATTATTATATATTTCATATACAAAAGCGAAAAAATTTTTTTTAAATATTACTAATTGGTAAATCAGATTTGATGAATGTTTAAAAATTTTTTAAACTTATTGTTCTTATATCGAGGATCTTGATTAATGGGTATTTTAAAGAGATCATTTATTTTTTTCCTGACGTAACTTGTCATAGTCCACAATTTATTAAATAAAAAATAAAGGTATCAAGAATGCATACTATGCAAAAAAATTACATTTATCCATGCCAAAGATCCAACATGGCGTCATTTAGGTTGGGTTTCGTTGGAAATGAGAGGATTCATAGTAGTTAATTTACTGATTTCCCCAAATGGGGACACTGCTATCGTTTATCACACGCATGCGTAAATTCTCTGTGTCTTTTCCTTCTTAATTACATCAGAAAATCAAGTATATTACCTAGCTTTGTCGTCTTAGGAATGATAAATTTTTGGCAAATATGGAGATAATGCGAAAAGTATTGTAACATTGAAGTCTTCATACCACATCCGAAACAAATGATAATAACACTAATTTTTATTCCCAGCCCGGAAATAAAACTTCAGGCCTTATATTAAAGAAAATACAGATGGATCACAAAATTAGCTTGATTGATTAAAATTTTAAAATTTTATATAGAAGTTTATTCAATATTAAAAGTGGTAAATTTTTCTTTCACAAATTTTAATTCCTAACTTGCGAAAGATGATTTCTCATTTTCACCAATCTCTACTAGTCTATAAAAGACGTTGCCACGTTAGAATGTTCAAATGCTTCAGCTTTTAAAGGCAGAATACGGCTTCTGGAAAAAATTTCGTCATCAACTTCTGCATTCTAGTGCTTTCACATCAGCATGTTATAATTACTGTTGATTAAGATTGGACGGAACTGTGGGCTCCATAAACGCAGTTGAAAACTATCGGGGGCTTGTTTCTACTTGTCAAATCAACACCGACGAAGATTAGGTGATAAAGCAGAAAGGTTTCTAGGTTGTGAAACACGTGCCATAAGATTTAGAAAGATAGTCTCAAGTTCTTTATGAAGGTGACTCTAATTCAGATGTTTTTGAATTAGAAATTTAAAATTCTATAATTATGGTAAGGAAAGGATCTCAAAAGGAGATACTTGTAAATGGGTCAGTAAAGAAAACAAAAGAAGTCCATCGTTTTTTCCTACAGAAAGGAATTAGACTTCTTATCTTAAACGCCATTGAAAAATAATGTAAAAATATATATTAACATTTTAATATAGGTGATTTTTATTTTAAAACTATGTCAGATATAGTGGGAGACATCAATCAAGAGTGGCTGTGGGTGGGGAAAGAACCAGTGTTAAAAAGATGAGATTTCTCCGGGCACCGATTACCGACCATATTGAAAAAGCAGAAGGAAATAATCATATTACCTTTCGGGAGTTTTGTCGTCGTCGACCAGTTTGCATGACGGGCCGTCTTGGTCGTTACGGCCGTCAGAGGTTTAAAGACATCTTATGAAATAATTCCGCAATACAAGAAAATTTCACACATTTTTGAAGTAGTAAAACATATGTTGATATGTATATAACAATAGCTAGTCAAATGAAAAATGATTACTCCTTTGAGAGTTTTGAGGAATCAGGTCTTCAGAAATATGTGTTGCTGTTTTGAAATCGCAAGTTGCAAAATCGAATTTCCGAAAGAAAAGCCAACCATTTTGATTGTTGTAAGGAGATATCCTGAATTTTTAGCTTCATTTTATGAAATTCTTAGCATTTAGAAAGGATTTGTATTGAACACAATGTTGTCAAAAAATACAAGGATGAAAACTCTATTAATTTCAATTACCGGTGGCTTTAAAAAAAATGTGTATCGATTAACTAAGACCATTCATAATTGAATATGAAGCAGTGATAGTAGAAATATTATCGACTGATAAAAGAATGCAGAAATAAAGCGCAAAAGAGAAAAAAATAGGACAAATCATTACAATTTTATATTGTCTCAGCAAGCAATTAATCTAAACACCAATATGTCGTGAAAACAGTTAATCGTTTTTTATTTGATTACTTTCTCTCATAAAACAAAACTGAAGATTTTATTTTGGGTTTTACAAAAAGGCCTTCACCAGAAGATGCGTTTGAAAGCTATAAATTCTGCACAAATAAAGTAAAATCAGTAAATAAACATTCCATGCCATCTCACTGAATATATACAAACAAAGTTACAA
>BGPR01013451.1:20656-30809 GCA_013235015.1 Araneus ventricosus
TTGAAAAATAATATTACATTTTGTCCCATTTTAAAAGTAATTACTTTGGAACCATAATTTCATAATTTATTCTACTAGCAAAACGTAGTTATTAGCGAAAATCGCTCTCTCTTTGATCTCAAATCATGTTCTCAACACAAAATTTCAAAAATTAATGAAATCAAGAAAAGAGTTTAAAATAAATCGTATGAGCTATCTATTAGCACAATCTATCTTCTCCTGTCGGAGTCTAGCTGGCCGAGTGGTTTAGAGCGTCAGGTTAGCAAGAGATCGGTCGAGAGTTCTAATCCGAGGTTGTGTTCGTACTCTGCTTTTGCAATGAGTTTGACGTGACAAGCTTGCTGCAAGTTCGTCGCGTGGTGACTTCGAAGCTGACGTTAACGTGCTGCAAGCTTGCACTCTTGTCATGTAAAATTTGTTGCAGAGCAAGATTGCTGCAACTTTGCTGCAAACTAAAATTGCTATCTGGGCACATCTCTAACAGGCGCACAAATTCATAATCAATCTATCTGAGAAGCATCATAGCGCCAGACGCTGTATGGGTGGTCCAGTTGTTGGCTCTATCTGTCATATGCTGTATTGTCACATGTCCATCCAACCGGTTCGGTTGCTGTAATGACATCCGGAACGGGGCATGGAGCGCTGTTCTGTCATATGCTGTAACACTTCGTATACAGATGGTAGGTTCTTCTGAAAAGCTGTTATGGCTTGATCCCTAGAGGGCCATCTTGTATCACAGTGTCTCTTAAGATTTGTTTTAATAGAATCTAGTAAAGCCTCCCATCTTAAAGCAGACATACTAAAACAGTTAAAAAACTCCAACACTTTTACAAAAAAACTGATCATCAGAACTGACACTTCTGCGGCATGCACTCCAACGAGATTTAGACCGTGTGCTTTACAGGGTACAAATTTAGAAAGGTCATTTATTTTGAAGATATGTGCTTGAACACCTTCATATTTTCCTCCCATGTTCGAGAAATTTTCACCACGACACTTCTGAATACCCAAGCGGTCACTACTCAACTTTTGCATTATTTCTTCCGATAAGTTTGTCCCCGTCTTCTGATGACTTATGTCGAAATCAACAAAATTTTCCTCTACTGAACATTCTCCATCCTTAATATTAACATATCTAATGAGTTGACTCATCTGTTCTGTTCAAGGGGATCATGAATTTGGTGTAGAATAGTTGCATTAGAATTTTTTTACAATAAACTCTAACACGAAATACTATAAAGTTAATTTTATATTTTGCTTGTAATCAAGCTTTTGTATGCATATTTTTACTACTATTAAAAGCGCATATATGCATAGGTGACTATTTATTGGCGTTCTACAAGACAGACCCGTTGAGCCTAGAGTTGCCAAATTTGGTACAAACCTACTATGAAGGGTGGCAAAGTACACCTCAGTGAGTTTTTAAACTTTAATTAATTAAAACTTAAGAAAGAATTGGGGGGTAAACAATAATAGCAGGAAAAAATATCATTTAAAAATAATTTCTAAACCTTCTTATATTTCAAATGATAACAGTCTAGTTGTGTAATTTTTTCTTAAATTTGACAATTTTTATAAAAAATATTTTTATGTATAATTTACAACAATGTTGGATTGAATGTACAACCAATTTCACTGATTCATCAAAACTTTAATTTAATATTTCTCTTGATGTTTCTCTTATGTTAAAAAATTTATTTTGATTATCTGCTTTATATATAAAAGGCAAATACCATTACTCACTTTATCATCACGAAATCTCCCAAACCACTGGGACTAGAAACTTCAAATTTGGCAGGCGGTTGCTTCTTGGGGAGTAGTTCTCATTAAGAAAAGATGTTTCGAAATTTTAATTAGAATTTAAATTATTTAAAAATTACTTTAAATTTTAACGTTTTTCCAGAATAACTTCGAATCCCATTATCGCAAAAACACCATTTTTACAGCATCTTAAAGATAAAAAAATTAGCTCTTCAGTGACACCAATCTTATTTCCATGCGATATTTTGTTCAATTTGAATTAATGTTTCGAAAATGTTATAAATCATGAATTGCAACAAGGCTTTTATTGTTGCAAATAAAATTCAAGCCATCTCAATTATTTCAGCAAATCATTTATTCACGCGCTTTTGCAATTCTTACGGTTGTGATTGCATAAATTGTTTTCTTGGGAAATTAATTCCAAAGCAGAATTTTCGCTTTGGTATTCATTGTATTGCTGAAATACTTTATCGCACCTGCTTCAAAGTAATATTTTTATACAGTGTGGCAATAGAAATTTGATTTCAGGTTTGTTTGCTTTTGTTGTGTGTGAGGTAGACTAAATAATAATTTAAATTCTTTCTTCAAGCACTTGATCTCATGCTTTGGAAACACAATCTTGGAATTATGTCTGGCTGTCTGTCTGTGAACACGATAAATCGAAAACTATTAAAGCTACGGGGATGGAATTTGACATGTGATCTTGACTCTATCGAATTTCGGACAAAATCTGTCTGCGGGAAGTCTGTCAATCTGTCCGCGTTCATGTGAACACTGTAACTCAAAAACTTGAATAGCTAGATAGATAAAATTTGGTATACAATTTTATCATCAGGAATGTAGGTCCGTATAAAGTTTTGGGCCAAATTCGACAAAGGGTTGACTGTCTATTTGTCTGTATAATCGCATACTTGTAATAATTATATTTCCTAAACTCTTTGACTTAGATAAATAAAAATTTGTATGACGGATGCTAACCTTAAATATAGATCTTTGCCCAATTTTCGTTTCAATCGGTTTAAAAAAAGACGTTCAAATTGCATATTCACGTTTTTTGCTATTGTAACGAATCCACGCCCATACGTACTGGTTAGTCCAGTCCCACCCATTCAATCGGGTGACCAGGTGCGGGGGTGAGCGGCTGGCGTTTCCGTACTGGTTAGTCTTGCCGAGCGCTTAGCGATACTCGTGACATTAGCGCGCGCTGAAGGAAACTAGTGGATAGTTATAACGTTTTGGGTTACAGTAGCTTCAAATTTTTTATTCACGTGAGGAGAGGGGAAATGACACCGTTTTTGGGGAAGTATACGCGAAAGTTTAGGGGAGACCACTCCCGTTGATATAGCAATTGAATGTAAAAATGCGTCTAGTATTTAATACAACAAAAGCAATTTTAAAATACAGAAATAATTTGAGCTCATGTCATAAAACTAATTTATCTCCTTAGAAAAGAATGAAAATGTCTAAATATTTCTTTATGCGTCCACTCTTAGATGAAAGTAAAACAGAAATGCAACGATTTCTTCGTATCATTTGCCACTAATGAAACACCAAAGGACCACTCGTCGTCTTTTGGTCGAGGTCCCTTTATCCTTCCTACAATATAGTAAACAAGATAAAATAAGACCTTCCCACCCTTAAACACAAAATTCTAACTCTCCTCTGTAGTAATCATCTGTAGGGACCCTTTTTTCCTGCGGCAGCAAAACACTCAAGGTGTTAATTGCCGCATCAGTTTGTAACACAAAGCTATTTGCTATTATGTTCCAAGAAAAGGCGTAGGTCCTTTCTCTCTCTCTCTGTAAAGGAATCACATCCAGACAAGCTGGCAACTTGACCACTGGACAAAACAACTAGCCACTACCGTAATGTTCAGTGAGCTACTACAGAGTTATTCTCAAATTCTTTTTTCCTATCACAGCAGATCGTGCCAATCTAATTCTTAAACTAGATTTTTTTAAATGGTAATTTTTGCGCCCCCGTTCTGTTTGCGTCATTCACGGGGGCCAATCTTGCCACCCCTCGCTACGGCCCTGCTTGGTAGTTATTTATGTGTTAAAACCTCAGAAATTTGAGTTACGAAAGATTATTTAACCCATTTCACAAACTTTTAGCCTAAAAAGAACAGTTTAATGTGACAAATGGCTTTAAACATGTTCATATTCACTATTCAAAATTATAAACCATAATAATTATTTACTTTTACGTTTATAAAATTAACAAAATAGCCTTTTAACAACATTTTTTAAAAATTTTAAAAGTCTTGCTTTTTACACCATAATTTTAAAAAATTATTTTTTCCACTAAAATGTTGCTCAGAAAAGCTTCACCACATGTATACACACTAACAGCATTAGTTATTTAGGCAAAAAAGTTATACATTTTCTCTCTGGGTAGATATTTATGTGTTAAAACAGCAGAAAATTTGAGTATTTGAGTTTTCGAAAGATGGATGATTTAACGCATTTCACAAACTTTTAGCTTAAAAAAGACACTTTAATGTGACAAACATGTTCAGATTCAGTATTAGAAATTATAACCCATAATAATGATTTGTTTTAACTTTATAAAATTAGCAGAATAGCCTTTATTCAATTTTTTTTTAATTTCTTAAATTCATGCTTCTTACACCAAAATTTTTTTCGCTAAAAAATGCTCAGAAAAGCTTCGATCACAGGTATAGAAGAACAGACTCTTATCATAGTCCGAGAACTACATTCCTGTAGCTCGGCAACTTCACCCCGCACACAAAAACGCTTGATTCTATTTTGTTCATTCCGATTGGATCGTATTAGGAAAGATTCCTCATCAGTTTCATTAGACTTATCTTCTAGTTTTCGACGATTTCGATTTATAATCGAAACTGCCCAACTTAAACTCATTTTGAAAAATTTCGTTGTCCCAGATCAAATCAAACTAAATTCGCCGATTCGAACGTAAACAATCTAAACTTGTGAGTTGTTGCCAAACGGCGATTAAGAAACTCGACCCATTTTTGTCGCCACGCAAGAGAATTATATATATAGATTATTCAGCGATAACAGCTCTTAAAGAGACATGTGCCATTTCGATCTGACAATTTATTCATACTAGTTAACCCTTCAAATGGCCATTTTTTCTAGTAGTGATATAGTAAAATAACTTTGGGATGGAGATTAATTTAGGAAAAAAATACATTTAGCTTATTGGATGGCATTAAATTTTTGTTAATTAACTATATTAATTATTAATTAATAAGCAAGTCAAAAACTGCATTATGGTTCGAGGTTAGAATTCGGAACATCAAGGTTTGAGTTTCATCGAAACATTTTGTGAAAACTTACGCCAACCTTAAAAGTTGATGGTTATGGTTAGGTTAGGTTAGATAAACGTCCCGTTTTGAAGCAACACGAGGGCTATTTAGGGACGGACCTCGTAATTTTGAATCAGATGACGAGGACGACACCTCAGCTGGCACCCCCTCTCTAAACTTCCGCGTCACACTAACGGGAGGACGTTTGGCCACTACGTATGATTTAGCGTGCAGCAGGTCCCATACACGGATAATCTTCAGTGGAATTGGGTTTCGAACCTGCGACCCTCCCACTAGGCCACCGCGGCCAATTAAAAATTGATGAATTTGGTCGTAAGTATGCTTACTAAGGCCTTGGAGAATGTTAAATCACAGCAGACGGTTGATTTTATACTCTGGACGAGTCCATTTTCGAAATGCCCCCCTTGACAATCAAATTATCCCCACGTTGAGAAACACTGACATAGAAGCTGTGGGAACAGAATTTTAAAACAATAATAATTAAAACAATGCCAATTAATTTATGCCAACTACTTAATCACCAGACATATCTATACAAAAAGCAGTAAAAGAACATGTGTCTGTCTGTTTGCTTGTCTCTCACAAGAACTGCTCTTAAATTGTGAACAGCAGTGACATAAAATATGCACGTGCCATTCTGGGGTACATTTCTAGGTCAACTATACTATTTTAAACTTTCAAAATTAATTTTTTCTTAAGTTATTTAAGTAAATAGCAAAAATTAAGCCAACCTTCGGCTTTTATACTCAGTTTTTAAATATCTTCTGAAATAATTGGAACCGAAAACACTGATTTATATACCATCTTAAAGAGCAGACAATAATCTTTTTAAAGATGCCAATTTAATTGTCGTACAATGTTTTTGAATTTTGATAAATTATTCAAAACTAGAAAATGACCTGTCATGGTATGACGGATCCAAATTGACTCTTCGTTCGAGAGATTTCCATCAAATTTGACGTGTTTAAATAGATATATTTGAGAGAGAAATGTTTGAAAACAAATAAAATAAACATATGTTTTATGACAGGAATTTTTTTTATTTACATATTTCTTTATTCAAACTATATCACGCGCATGATATACCACTGACGTAATTTACTACTTTCCATTAAAAAACGGAAATTAATTTGAAATATACGATTAATATAATTTAAAATTTCTCGGAAACTATTGATCGTAGCGAGATAAATTTTGTACCAATCGATAGAAAATTATATTTCACGATTTTAGAGCTATTAAATTTGAAATTAGTACGGCAATTACTCTTATAAATTTAAAACGACTGAAATTTAGGTTCTAGAGAGAGAAATAGAGAAATAATGCTGTTGAACGTCTGGCAGTGCTATGGCGCGCGTTTTATTGTTGGTGACGTCAGAGCGTTACCGAGAGATCTGGAAAATTATATTAGTAATTCATTTTAAACACAACTAGTCGCTTTCTACGCCCACCTGGCGGGTTCGCAACCAGCACCCACTTTTCTTAGCACTGAACCTGCCACATAGCTGCTAAGACGCCCACAGTCACTACTTTTTTCAGTCTAAAATACTGTATAAAGATCAATGGAACAGGCTTTAAAACCATAATAGATTTCATATTTTTTGTAGACAACAGATTCCTTTAAAATTGTGAATTCTTTCAACAAACCCCATCTAATTGTAATGTTTAGTGTAACTTTCCCACGAATTTCGGCATTAAAAGTCTTCAGATTTATAAATACAGAATATCGCCCTAAATAAACAGTTTCCATCACCTACAATAGGTATTTTATAATATTTTTGACACGCCATTGTAGTGGAACTGTTGGGATCTTCTATATATTTAAAATAATATGGTAAAAACATCAAACAGTTCGCCAGCCTCAACCACTCTACGGATTTCGATCATTTTTTATTTCATATGGAAGCTTATGACGTCTAGATTTGCAATAAAGGGCCACCTGCTCCACACCATCTCAAAACTGCAATTTTTATTTTGATTATTCTAACTTTCGAAGGCAAACATTTGAATTACTCTCAAGAAAAGATTTAAAAATCATTCAATTACAACTATCAAAGATTTAAAAATTATGCCTTCATTAATGCATAAAGAATATTATAATTTCTTAATAGTCGTGAAAAGATTGTTATTGAGGAACAAATGATTTAGCAATAGAACACATGGCCATCAAGAATACTTTTTAAAAAAATAATATATTACCTTTTTAACTTTGAAGGAAAGAGAAAAAAGGTACAGTACCTTTGACGCTACTCTTTTTGGATAAATTTGTGTGTAATTATTCTTTTTAATTGGAATTTTTTGTGTATTATCGTGAACCTGAGTGTCCTCTAGCTGTGGCACCAATTATCTTTGTGATCGGCCCGCTAATTAATTAATTAGCGGACTTCAAAAACTTGCCATATTTTCGTCGTTGATTTTCATCCTGTTTTCCTGATTTTAATGGCCTGATCTTGTGCTGGGATACTACAGTGTCTCCTCTACTGATTTATGTTGTTTTTCATCAGAATTAGTGAATATTTGACCTGTTAATTGCATCTCAAGTGCTGTGTCTACTGTTCCTCGTGGTCAACATCTTCCATATTGCCAGGAACGCCCACCAAGATGGCGTGCGTTCTTCTTGTATTGTGCTTGATTATCTACTACTGTGTCCTGGCTCCGCCTACTTTTTACTGTGATTGTTCCACCCCCATCGTTTTCATTTCTTCCCGGTATCGGGAAACATCGGCAGTAACATCGACTCATCTTCTTAAACGTTTTCGTCATTTTATTTGGTGTTTGGATGTGTTTTTGCTTGTGTACTATCCTGTGACACCCAGTGTTTTATTTTGATATTACACTCGTCCTGTCATCACAGTGGGACTTGTGCTCTGCTGAAACTGGCCCGACCTGGAATCGTCAGACTTTTGTAATCAGTACTCATCTATGTTTTCGATTTCTTGGTTCCTGCGACACTGTGATTTTATAGTGTGTGTGCTCATCTTTTGGTGTTTCTCTGATGATATTTGCTCGGGCCGAAGGCCTAGTATATTTTAACTATGTTTTTGAGACTTTTAGCATTTTAATCTTTTCTGTGTGCTTGCTTTAGGGTTTTTAGTGTTTTGACAATATATTCTCTTTTACTGTGTTTTAGTATAAGTGTGTTTTTAGCTATTTTAGTGTGATATCTCTTGATCTAATCCCCTCTTCCCCCCCTCCTGATCTTTGCTCCTATGGGGAAGAATAAGGGAAAGGGGGATGGCACAGAATCCCCAACACCTGTTATTGATAAATGAGCCAACGAGTTACAAATCATGATAGATAAAATTGATCCAGAGGTCTTTGCTGACGGGCTTGGTGCTCTAGTTATCGACTGGTTTAAAGATCTAGAAAAATTCTCCTCGGAAACTATTAGAGCGGGTCTTCATTATGGGAAAACCCTTAGGAATATTTTGGTTGAGAGTCATTTTAAGAAGTTGCTTCCCATCTTTGATATTGCCAGTGCTAAAATTAGGGAGAGAGATGCTGAAGTATATGATTTAAAAGGTCTTATAACTGATTCCGATCCCGCATTAGACAAAGCTAAAATTAGGTGGTTGGAGAGTGAGAACGAATCGCTGAGGGCCAAATTGGAGGGATATCAAGATCTATCTTCCACGGTTAGGGAAATCATTCCGGCCCTTGAGTAATTCAAGGAAAGCAATATTAAAGAACTGCTAAAAATGAGAGGGAACTTGTATGTAAAGATATAAACTCAACTATCGAAAAATCCAACCTCGGTATTCTGGAAGAGGTAAAAAGTAGTTCCACTAGGTCGTACGCTCAAATTGCCCTTCAGTCCCGTAACATTAATCAAAATGGATCTATTCCCATTATGCCACTTCCTACTCCCTCACAAGATCCAGAGGGAGTTTTATTGATCAAACCAAAAAATGATAATGTGAAAGACCTCGAAACGAACAAAAAACTTTTTACGAATCTTATTTCTAATAATAACCCTAACGCGAGGGTTAGGGGGATTAACAAACTCTATGGAGGTGGTGTTAAAATTATCACGGGAAATACTGATGAGACTAATGCCATTAAGGACCTCTTTCTAGAGAAAGGAGCAGCGTATTTGATTACTAACTTTGACTTCGTGTTACCTGGTAGGAGAGTCCCTGAACTTATATTATATAACGTGGATAAGGGAGTAGACGAAGAGTCACTAAAAAAGGGCCTTCTCAGCAAAAATATTACTCTTGCTGACGCGGAAAACAAACCGCATTTTAAAATTGACTTTAAAATTCCCGCCAGGGACCCAAAATGCAACCACTGGGTAATGTCTATCAACCCTAAGAAATATTCCGAGTTTTTAGGAAAAGGTGGTTTCTACTTCGAATTCTCAAAACTTAGATTATCCGAATTCATTAGTGTTAAACAATGCAGGGTCTGCTTTGGGTTCGAGCACCCCTCTAAAAACTGTGATCGTGCTGAGAGCCCCAAATGATATAGGTGTGGGGAGGCTAAGAAAGCGGGCCATAAATGTAGAACCGTTAAATGCAATAATTGTACAGAATCTAATGCCAGATTCAAAACCGACTTTCGAACCAATCACAGCTGCCTGGACCGGAGATGTCGAAGCTATCAGAGACAAAAAGAACTAGTTATTAAAAGGACCAATTATGGATACTAACTTCATACGGGGCATCCATATTAACGTTAACCACTGCGAGGCAGCTCACCTTGGGGTCTTCCAGGTTGCTAGGGATTTAAATTTAGATTTCGTTGCAGTCCAGGACCCATATCTCATAAAAGGGGAACCCCCAAAATCCAATTTTGGATGTAGAAGCCGTCATTCTCTCCAGTATTGATTATGGATGCATGGTGTATGGTTCTGCCCGTCCTACTGACTTGAGGCGACTGGATACCATTCACCACTCTACTTTAAGGATCTGCTCTGGGGCATTCCGTACCTCTCCAGTGGAGAGCCTGTACGCTATTTGTCACCAACTACCGCTTCATTTAAGGAGACAAAAAAATTCCCGCCTTGTATTTCTTCAGAGCACAGTCTGTGCCAAAGCACCCCATAACGGGTCTATTCTGATACCCCCGGTTGAGTTG
>BGPR01013451.1:30909-41736 GCA_013235015.1 Araneus ventricosus
AACCCAACCGGGGATACCAGAATAGACCCGTAAATTATTTAAAGTTACCAGTTAGTCTTCGCAGACTCTATGCTGCTCGTCCCTCTCATATTCTACCCTTTTGTGAGAGAGCCCAAATGCTTCTACATAACTCGTACTTAAATAATGTTTCCGTTCAGTTGTCTAATTTCTTTACTTTTAAACCTTGGGAAATCCCACAATTTTCATTTTTAAATCCATTTTCAGGATTTGATAAATCCTCAACTGCCCCGGTTACTTTTCAACAACTTTTTCACCACCATCGCTATCAGTATTCCTCTTTCGTACCAATTTTTACAGACGGCTAGAAATCAGATGGACATGTTGGTTGTGGTGTAGTTTCTCCATCTGATACACTGAGCTACCGTCTGCATAATTGTTGCTCTGTTTTTACTGCTGACTTAGTGGCAATTTTCTGTGCTCTCCGGGAAATTTCGCCTTCTAATCAGCGTAACTTTATTATTTATACTGATAGCATGAGTGCTTTGGAAACTATCTCATTATGACAATCGAATACATCCGGTTGCTTTGTAAATATTTTCGATTTTGCTAATCCTTCAAAATAAAGGTTTTAATATTATTTTCTGTTGGGTTCCGAGTCGTGTGGGCATTTCTGGTAATGAAACGGCGGATATCATTGCAAGATTTGCCTCTACTTTTCTTCCAAGAGCACTTCCTTACTGTGATATTAAAAAGTCTCTCGTTTCTCATTTATTTTCTGTTTGGCAGCAGACATGGAGTCTTCAGTCTAACAATAAACTACATTCTGTCAAGCCTTCAATTGGTTTGTGGCCCATTCTGCCTATACGAGAGTTGGATGTCAAATTGACTCGTCTCCGTATAGGGCATACTCGCTTCACTCTCAGACATCTCATTTTTGGCGAGAGAGCACCATTGTGCTCCACATGTCATGAAAATTCTACTAGTAATCATATTTTAAGGCATCCGAACACGTTGAAAAGTCGATTTTCGGCCAAACTTCCCTTTTCCTTATTTATGATGTTTTGGATAGTTCTTTCATTTACCTTTCTAAAACATATTTACTTTTGTCGGTACGTTAATTAGAAGATGAGATATTGTTTTATAAGAAACCGAAAAACGGAAGTGGGCGTTTAATTAACCAGAAGTTGTCATTCAAAGGGACAGAAACCTGTCAAAAATTCTTTTAAACTGCATTTTTTCAAGTTAATATGGTGTTAGTATATTTTTAGGAATTTTTTTAAAGTTTAGACACTTAATTTAAGCGCGTGTCAAAACCAAAATTTTATTTCTGTCGAAACTAGATTTTATGCATAATTTTCACGCTTCAAACATGACAACTCAAGATATTATCATTCGATTGTTCTGAAATTTTGTGAACACTTTCTTCAAATGTTTCTCTAGTGAATGTGCTAGAATAATGTATATTGTAGCAATATTTTTTTAATTATGGTCTTTTATTTGTGAAAAATGACATAAAAAATTTGCTGAAAATCTTATAATGATTGTTCGATTAGCTCTAAAATTTTTATTTATCCAAAGAATGTTAAGATTCTAGTACAAGCACTAGTCCATAATATGTAGTTTAATTTAGTACTAGTTTTATTTGAATTATTACAAAAGTTCGACCCCTAGCATGTTTGAAGTTTTTGAAAATGTTCCCTGAAAAACAGCACAAATTTAGGTTTTTTTTGAAAATTCATAATAATTTATACTCAAAAATAATACTCTATTATTAATCTTTATAAAGTTCAAATCTAAAAAACATGTTATGGTGTTTCTATAAAACAATTTTTAAAAAAATTGCTCCGAACGTGTTCGGATACCTTAATTGAATGTCCATCTTTTAAATCTCACCGCGTTCACCATTTCCACTCATCATTTGCTACCTTACAAGACTTGGTGGGTGAAAAACACCACCCAAACATTTTAAACTTTTTAAAGGCTATTGGTTCTTATACATGCATTTAACATTTTAAGCATATTGGCTCACTGTGGTACATTTTACTCAAATTTTATTACTTTGCGTCTTATGTAATTTTTATCTTGTGTGTTTTACCATTTTTTATTTACCATTTGTTTTGAGAATTTACCATTTGATTGGCGCAGTTTAGCCAGGATTGGCTCTTGCGCCATTAAATCTCAACCAACCAATGACTATTTTACTAGATTTTCGACTGTAATCTATAATGATGTATTACTTCAGAGTCATAAAATGGCCGTTTGTGGCCAATACTGTTGTTTTTTTTTTGTATACCTTCGCTGTAGAAACAATCCATTGAAACGTATTGTGAATGTATTTGGATCCGATTTATTATGTAACGATATCCGTGTTTTCAATTTTGTCAAAAAAAGTTTAATGCATCTGTGCCTTTCTTTCAATAAAAGTATAAAATGAATGATCAATTGTGTTACGTTTCATTTCGAATCATGCTTTCTCTCAAGTTACAACACCCTTTCGAAGCTATTTTAGAGGGGCCCTCGGGGGTCTGAAAGAGTTTCTTTTTAAAACTGTTATTAAATAGTCGTGCTCAAATGATAGAACCTGCTATAGAAAAAGTGATGTGGTTCTATGGAATATATCAGCCACTCTATGATGAAATCCCCGACGTGACTTTTGTCGAAGGTTTTCCATGCGACTATAAAAGTTATAGGTGGTCGAACCCTGTTTGCGATTGACGATTTAATAGCCGAATGTGGTAATTCTAAATAATTGGTGAAATTATACACTAAGGGCTCACACCATTTAAGTATATCCGTTTTCAGCATTTCTCAAAACATTTTTCATAAAGGAGCAGAGTTTAGAGAAATCTCCTTCAACTGTCATTACTTGTTTTTATTTAAATCTCGTAGAGACGTGACTCAGATTGCTCATTTGGGGAGACAGCTTTATCCGAGAAAAACTAAATTCTTTTTAGAAGCATTTGAAGATGCCACAAAACAACCATTCGGTTATTTACTGGTGGAATTAAAGTCGAATACGGAGGAACATTTTAGATTGCGGACGAGTATATTACCGGGTGAAATGACGTGTATATATCAACCTAAATAAATGAACATGGATTAGTTTAAAACATGCCTCCTTCCAAGAAAGACGTAGGTCATCTGCGCATTCTCAATGCGTGTTCTCCACCCCTTCGAAAAGATTTGTTAAAAAAGTTTCCAAAGAGTATTATAAACTGCATTTCAGAATGTTGTTTGAATACTTTAAAGGAACATTTCCTTTTAAACACGAAACAAGAAAACTTTATCGCGTCACAAGCACACGCTTAGATTATTAGCGGATAAAATGATTTCTGTTAATAAGAAACGCAACGTGTTGGTTCAGAAAGGTGGTTTTCTAAACATTTTATTACCTACAGCATTAAGTGTGTTAACGGCTCTCATTCATTAGAAAGATGGAATTTGCTAAAAAATCCATTTTGGTTCCTAATGACCAAATCTCCAAACATGTGCCAACCGAAGACACTCTATCTGAACTCGACCGAGAAATGAGTGCCATTTTAAAGAATAAGGGGATAAGACGAAAAAGTCAAGTTATATATGCAAGTTCTTCAGAAGAGATTAAACATTTTAGATCATAATAATGTCGTTCTAAAAACTATATCCTAAGCTGCATAAGCTCAACATACAGAAGAAAAGCAAGATTTAGTTGAAAAGCCAGATTAATGGAACATTTGATTTTAGAATCGGCCCCTAAAAACTTGAAATCCAACACTCGAAATATTTTGAATTATTTAAAAAAATCTCAAGACCTAATGAATTGGACTCCCAAGGGTGAATTTATTTACAAGGGAAAGAATGTCAAGAACTCCAACGTTCTAGACTTGATCAAATCTTTGCAGACACCTTCCAATAAACCTCATCCACAGGGTTTTGATATGTTCCTTCAAGGATGATCAGAAATGAATTTTCCCAAAAGTTTTATAAAGAATTCCTCCCTTAAATTGGAATCTGGAATAAAAAAAAGAAGAGACATCCCCAAAGAGACGAAAACGCACTAATGCAAAATCAAGTGAATGTTTCTCCTTTGGAGAAAAAAAAATAAAAAAAAAATAGGAAAACAAAATTACATTACATTTTACCTCGGAGGTTGTTTAAGAATTTAATCTGCAAGGCACTCGACGTTTGCAAAATAAGTGAGTGGTTATCTTATAATCAAACAGATAACGCATCATGCGAGTGTTTCCTTATAAATCGATCACTCAATTCGACAAAGTTGTTGCAATGTCTTCACTCAATATCACTCATATACCTAATTTCTACTCGCAAGAGGAATGTAATGAAATGTTCACAAAACTTTCAAAGTGCCCCTTCAAACAACCAATCAAAGTCTGGGGTAAATCCTATCGACCCTTAAGGAAGTCATGCAGTTACGGCGACATGGACATTGAGTATGAATATTCTGGTCACTGCGAACTACCACTACCCCTGCCCACTATCCTTTGTTGGAAAATAAAATCCGACGTGGAGAAGAAAACTGGATTTGAGTATAATTTTGTACTACTTAATTTCTACGAAAGTGGTCATGCAAAGATCGGTGCGCATAAAGACGACGAACCCTCCCTAAACCAGTCTGTGGACATCGCAACACTCAGCTTTGGAGCCTGCCTTGACATGATCTTCTCCAAAAAGGGATGTAAATCAGTGCGACAATCGTTGGAAGCAGGATCCCTCTTTCTAATGCATGATCAAAAAGAATGGACTCGTGCTATCCCCCTCAGCTTTGTGTGAAAAAACCTCGCATAAGTCTCACCTTTCGTCGAGTTTGGGCTTCTTTACAGCAAAGCTTGGATGAGATGAAAAGTGACTATACAATACCACTGTGTAAACGTTTACGTCGAGATTAATTATGTATTATTATTGTCATCAGTGTAAAAAAATAAATATATTTTTTCATGTTAAATGGTTTTTATTTTATTAGTATTAGAATGATTAAAAAGTTTTAGCTATTTCTATCACAAGTTGAAAAAAATTATAATAGGTTCTCTTCAAATATTGAGATTCTTTCAGCAGATGTTAATAGTTATAATAAGACATTATAATAAAACTATTAATTGATAAATTAAACGTCGAAAATTTATGAGATGATTTCAGTCACACTTTTTTTAATCAGGATTATCCTGAGAAAATAATTCAAGCTTTAAAATTAAGTCTAACTCAAAAACAACTTTTTACTTAAAGTCATTAACTTAAAAATAGTTCTGAAAAAGAAGTAACCTTTGAAAAAGTTGTTATTAGTAGTATAAGAATAATTAGAAGGTTTTAGTTATTTTTATCACAAGTTGAAATGAAATTTTAATAGTGAGATTTCTCTTTAAATCAGATATAGAAATTCTTTTAGCAGATATTATAATAAAACAATTACTTTATAAGAAAAATAAAATAGTTCTAAATATTGGAGAAAGTGCATATTAAGACAAGAGAAAATATACTAGATTTAAATAATATTGCAAATTTGATTAAAAAAGAAAACTTTTCCTCTCAAATTTAGAAAGATTGACAAACATCATATTTATAAATAAAACATTAAAATTTATTATGCGATATATATATAATTTACATTTTCATGAGCATCATTGCAGGTTAGATATAGTTTCGGACATGTCAAATATCACATTTTTGAGAACATTCAATTGTTCCGCGTTCAATTTAATGTCATAAGCTTTTAGCTTATGAATACCCTTGCAATACATACCACCTTTTGTAATATTCTGAAGACACACCGTCTTCTTCAGACAAAATAATTATTGAATTGTTCGCAACAAAACTCGAGGTTCTTTCTCCGAACCTGAATTGCAATAATTGTTCAGAGAAATAGTCCCATGTCGTGACAGACATACAGACTCCGTCGAAAGTTGGGTGGTTTTGTGACGTGAATTGTCTGATGTTGATTATTGTTGCTCCATCATCAGTTTGTACCACAGAGACTCCGATTCCTCCGCCCAACTCCCATGAATCTACCGTTTTGTAGGTCCGACGTTGATCTCTTCTGAGAAGACTCCCTGTAGCGACGGCTGTGGGCGACTGGGCAAAACGCATCTTGGAGGCGATGGAAGGCAACTCCGGTGCGGCGGTGGCAGGGGGCCTGGGAAAAACACACCTCCGGTGTGGTGGCGGTGGCGGGCGGCTGGGCAAAACGCATCTCTGATACGGTGGAAGGCACCTCCAGTGCAGTAGCTGCAGACGGTTGAACGGTGTGTCCCTCAGGCATGTACATCTTAGAAGGTCCCCAATTACATCGTTTGGGAGGTTCTCATCCACTATAAAGATATATGAATAAATAACTTGAAAAATCACATTATTTTTAAGAAACGGATAGCATTGTTCGAGTTCAAATCAGAAAAATTTTCGTGTAAAGAATTAAAAGGAATAAAAATAACATGGATGATTTTAAATTCAGTTTGAGATTTAAAGTATGTGAAACAGATTTACATAAATAATTTAAGATTTACAATCTCTCTCTTACTATTATAAAGCTTAGAAGAATTACTTTCGAGCAGCTAAAATAAATTTACAACACGTTGATGAATGAATGAATGTTACTTACGAGATACAAAACGATGGTCGTTTCCATCGTCTTCAAAGCATGGGGAGTTTCCTCGTTCAGACGACATCTTCTTGAATCGTTCTTCATCCGTTCGTTTTTTCCTCCCTTTAGTTTTAATTTTTCCCTTTCTTTCCTTGAGGGTAAGTGAGGGAGCTCTCCTTGAGAAGCTGTTGCCACTGTTTGCTTCCCGCTTCTCATGGACAACAAATTACCCCCACGTGTTGGCCGTGCGTGGCGACCCATTCGACGAGTGGTGCATTTAAATCCGCGGTGTATCATTCGGCCGGTATCCCAGCCACTTGGTTGGTCTGCTCATTTGGATCAAGCGAAGGGGTCACCCCTTGGGATTGGCGTTAAGGGTGGTCACTGTAACCGGGGGTGACCCTGAGCGTATAGGTTCCGGCTAGCACCAAGGCTGGGAATACCCAGAGCCGGTGGCTGCCTTCCATTTTTGGGCTCTGTAGTTGGCGGTGCTGCGGGACACTTACCTGCGCCAGTAGTGCAGAAGTCGGACATGAAAGTACTGATTGCACTCGTCCAGAAAAGTGTGTCAACTGTAAGGGGGAGCACACTTCGTTTTCTCGAAACTTTTGCCTAGAAACGGGAGAAAGAAATTATATTTACAAACTTAAAAAAAAACAAATATCATATCAGGAAGCAAGGAAACTTGTAAAATCACAGACACTGTACATTTCTGTACCATCCGTTCAAAAAAATCCAGATGTCTCTGCTGTTCCTAGTTCTAAACCATCTGATTCTACTGCAAAAGCATCTCCTCCAATAACCAACTTGCCAATTCCATCCTCTCCATCTGTTGTTCTGGTCAGTAAAAAAGCGTTGGCTTCGCCTGACTTCTTTTTATTTGTAAAAAGTTTAAAATCAGTGAAGCTGAGAAAGGATTCTCCAACTAAAACAAATAATAGCATCACCAAAGCTGAAAATATCTTAAAAGTTCACACAACCTCTCACCGTGAAGTTCTTACCACTGTTCCAGAAAACGATAACATCTGTACACATCAGTCTGCATTAAAACCTTTTGACACCGCGAAACTTAATGTCAGAGGACTTGGAAGACTCACCTGCAGTTATCAGTCCTCCCTATTCCAAACCTGAAAAAGCAAACAAATACAGAAACAGGTAGCAATATTGCTTCCCTGTTTCGAACATTGTTTGCTTTAAAAAAATTATTTTGGAAACGACAAATGACCTGCGCTGTTTTGTTTTCTTAAAACTAACTTGTTTGTTTCTTTAACGTTTTTAACATTTCATCTTTATAGCTTTCATCCGTGGAATTTTACTTGTTCTTTGCCCACCACGTGACGTTTTAGACATGTTTTACAACTTCCATTTTTGATCTTCTTCCGTCGTTCATTCATCCATTTTTGGAAACATGCTTTTATCCTTTCATATTCAACTTTAAATAACTGCAAAGATTTTAGAATTTTATCTACCACTTTTAATATCACACCATATATTTTAACATCGTGTTCCTGCTTATCTACCATACGTTTGGCGCAGTTTGGCCAAACATGGCTCTTGCGCCGTTAAATCTCACACAACCAACCAAAACAGGAGGGGTCACCTTATTAGATAGCATAGGTCACCTTATTAAAAAATGCGATCCTTAAGGGGTTAATGGCACTGAATTTCAATTATTAATGGATTATAATAAATTATTCTAAATAATTGTTTTTAAAAAATAAGATTGAAATTAATCTATCTAAAGTACGGAAACAAGCCGTGATCTTTTTTGAAAGCTCCTAGATTTTGGATACATTTCATCTATTGATCGATAATTAAAAACGGGTTCATAACATTTTTATACACAATTTCCGTTGCAGAGAAATTTTGAAAAATGTTCACAGCTGCCTTCGCCTCAAATATTGAAGGACCTGAACTTGCGCCACCTTCGTCTTCCATACCTGAAGATGAATCGTCAATAAATTCCTTTCTATCATGAGGGAAACTACATCGTCATCTGGCGCATCAGATGTAATCACGTATTCATCGCGAAATTCGATATGTTCAATTTCGCTACGAGAGAAAGCATATATAGTATTCACTTTGTGCTTTTCTAACAGTTTAGGTTGAAAAGGGTTTTGTTTGCTATATCCGAATTCTTTGCTATTGAAGCTAGTTACATGCATTTGAAAACACAGAGGTATAGGAGTTCGACTGGAACCATTTGAAAAGTTATTTGTAACTGACGATTCGTTATATCCTGGGTTTGTTACATCGGGGTTTTGCTGTATTTTTAATTATATTTATTGACGCTTCCTTTTTTTATGATAAAGTCACGATTTAACCCTCTAAGCGTTTGAGACGCATTTTTCCGTTTATAATGTTCAGTTGAGAAGCAGATGGTTCATGTTTTTGTTTATAATTTCTTAAATAAATGGATAAAATATTCTGAAGACTTGATTAAACACAATAAAAATCCAATTGTTCACTCTAAAAGTTTATTTTTATGGCTTTCAATCTATTAGATCAAAATAACTGACCGCTTAGAGGGTTAAAAAATGCTTGCCCAACCTTTTGGAGCCAAGAGTTGCGTAAGGTAATTTATTCTAAAATGGCACTCTATTGCCTTCCCTAACAAAGAGGAAAGTTTCCTGCTTTTAAAAGACCGCTTCCAAACAATGTTCCAAAAGGATCATGGATGATGGAACTTATTTCGTTTTAAACTAAAATGCCTGTGATAGACTCCTAATAAAGACCACCTCTAGTAGAGAGGATACTCACCTCATGAAGTTTAGCTCTGCGACCCAGAAGAAGGACGTCTCTGTAAAATAAATAGAAATTTTAATGATATGTTGAAATTATTCCCCATGATCATTGGCAAGCTTGTCGGTTAGTCGAGCAGACTCCTTTTCAAAGTGTGCACTTAAAAGTGTCGAAAAAATTAAAGCGATGACGAGTATATTCGTCAAGCACAGAATAAGTGTTGCTGCTTAAATATTGAAATAAAAATACAGTTTTATTCTGTGAAACTAATAATTTTATTACCAATAAACACTGCTTTACTTAGTGTGCACATACAGTAAAACCTGTCTATAACGTTATTGTAGGAACCTGGATAGGATAGTATAGTAGTCAATTTTAATGGCACAATGGCTATGCTGCGCCATACCCATGGTGAAATTATGACCACAGGATAAAATACCTGTAGGAACCTAGAAAATATATTGTTATAGACTAGTTAGCGTTATAGACGATTTGAGGTTTAGCGCATCCAATGTTTATGTACGAGTACATGTACTAATGTAATAACTAATTTTATTATACTTATTGATTCATGTTACAAAAAATACGAGATTGTATTTTATATATTAAAAATGGAATTTATATTTCAGCTTTGTTTAATACTTCACAAGGAAAATTTTAGTTGAAAGATGTCATCATAGTCATTTACGGTACCCTTTGAATAGTTTTCGTTTGTTATCCACATTACTTTCTTCCACAGCATCCTCAATGCATTTTATTCTTTATTTCAAAGTTAACTATCGTCGACTGAATAATCCTATATTTTTTAGTCAACGTTTTACGCCGCGCCATCCTAGTTTCAACGTGTTAACGCGTCAAAAGCGAATTTCAAGGAACAAGTGGTCAGTCCTCTTTGCCAAATGCAAATGAACAGCTTTAAGCCTATATCGCACGGACAGCTCATCTTGATCTGTTTCCGTGGGCACGAGGGTACTGCCACTCGCCAAAATGTAGCACGTGATTGGTCAGACAAGACGACTGAAATCGTGGGCTGTATGCAACCGGCTGGAAAATACACACGATGGTGACGGAAAATCGTCAACAGGGAAAATTCAAACAAATCGTTTGCGACTGTGATGGTGGCGTAGTTGGCTGCTGACGATTTTCTGTCACCATCGTGTGTATTTTCCAGCCGGTTGCATACAGCCCACGATTTCAGTCGTTTTGTGTGACCAGTCACGTGCTAAAAACATTTTTGGCGAGTGGTAGTACCCTTTTGCCCACGGAAACAAACCACGATAAGCTGTCCGTGTGATAGACGCTTATGCCTACCAAGAGTCGGAGCAACAAACGTCTATGAACATTCCAGCCGTTAGCCACCTCACCCCAGATCTCCCTGCTACAACATGCTGTGGCAACTCACCAGGGCTGTGGCAAGAAACACAAACCAACGCAATGGCTGCCGATCAGTAGAAGCCTATGCTCGTGTTCTCGGTTTACTTTAGTTTTCCTTGAATATCTAGGAAACTGTTCAGTTTTTATTTAAAATTGACTTATCAAATTAAAGACCGTAAAAT
>BGPR01013452.1:0-36271 GCA_013235015.1 Araneus ventricosus
ACATCATAAAATACCACCAAGTGACCGACACAGTTAAAATGCAATAAAACAGGTCTTAAAGCAAGTGAAAGTCCACTTAAGTCAAGTAATTAAAATAGAGTTAAAAACATCAAATGTTAAAAAAGTACAAAGGATCTAAAAAAGTCAAAATATATAATTAACAAACAAAGCGACCCAACAACGAATTTCTGAAGGGTCAAGACCACTGCGGAGTTAAGTGTAACTGAGAATAGTGGAGTGGCCTTCACGCCTTGGGTGACCCTACCAGGAGTATACACTCCCGACGTACTTCACCCACTCCTCCCAGAAACACTCCCAATAAGGGAAAACCCACAGTGGTAAACCAAATGTACATGCAAATACCACAAGAGTCGCAAGACAACAAAAAGATGCAAAAAGCCATTACAAAACGGACAAACACCAAATAAAAGGAAAAAATGTTTAAAAATCAACACAGCCTTAAAAGATCCGAAAAAACTCAAAAAGGGAAAATCACACAGCTTGGGTCAACGAATCGCACACGCCCCCACTGATCCTGAAGGCTTCTTTAAGTTTATTAAGGGCCTGGGAATTATTGATGAGATTTTGGAACCAGGCCCTTTTGTGGGCGTCTGCGGGTTTAACTAAATGAAATTTTTGGGTGAGCGAGCAGCTAAAGGTATAATGATCTGCATCGCACACCTGCCCACAGACGCACAAAGGGGAGTCTAGAATTTTAAAGCGACATAAATAAAAAGGAAATGGTCCGTGCCCACTTAAAAAAGAGATTAAACACTTGCTGTGAATTAAAAACTTCGGGCTTACGTGTTCGAGATAATCCCTGACTCTGGCTCCGGAGGTAGAATTGTATTGCCTCCAATAGTCGTTCCATTCTTTGATCATAAGTTTATTGAGTAATCTTTTAACATAGGAACGGGGAGCCGGGATAATTGTGTCAACACCCGTGGTGGTCGCAAGTTTTGCCTGTTGGTCGGCCAATTCGTTCCCCTGGATCCCTACGTGACCATGCTTAACCTTGTAAAACTCTCTTCCCAACCATAGGACTAACATTGATGGGAAGCGACTTTCCACGTTCGTAACATTGCTCCCGTTTTCAAAGACTGACGTCCCGGCACTCTCATTATATCGAACTGTAATCAGTAGCCCGGTAGGGGTTTAGAAGATTAATGTGAATGACTTTTGGCTTGGCCTTAGGCGACCTCTGAACTCTGTAGATAACGATAGTATAAGGCCGTTCCCATTTCTGCTGCAGTTTCGGGCTTAGACCCCCTCCGCCGCTTCGGGTTATACATCCAGACTTGATCCCCGTCCTTAAAATGATGGTCTGTTGCTCCGGTGTCGTAGCAAGTCTTCATTCGTTCACTGGCAAACACATGTACGCCTTCCAGACGTGCCTCTAAATTATTCAGGTATTCATTCGACGAGGAAGGCGTATCACTGGGTCGTCCAAAGAGGCAATCACAGTGTTCAACCAAAAAGCATATCTGCTGAGCGCATGGTCTGCGCTCCTATAGGCCAAGAGAAAGAGTGGTAAATGTTTATCACAGTCAGTCTGATTCTTCGATGAGATGATTATTCGTCTTCTAAAGATAGATTATTTAAAAACGTTCGATTAAACCTCTCGACCATGCCATCGGATTCAGGATGTAAAGCCGTCGTTCGAGTCTTCAGAATTAATAAAAGTTTGCAAAGCTCAGTAAAGAATGCGGAATTAAAATTTTTACCTTGATCCGTATGTAACATCATAGGTATGCCATAAAGTGAAATCCGGGTTCGAACAAGTTCTTCAGCCACAGTCTAGGCTCCCTGATCTGGAATGCTGATTGCTTCTGGCTATTCAATAAAATAGTTCATCAATACCAGAACATACAGATTGCCCTTTGTCGTTACAGGAAAAGATCCTAAAATATCTAAAGTCATTCTTTCGAAAGGTGCGCCCACATTATAGCGCTGTAAACGGTCATCAATTCTTGTTTTGGGCCCTTTTCGGATTCCGCAAGCGTGGCATTCTCTGCACCATTTTTCGACGTCGGCGCGGAGTCTATTCCAATAGAAACGATCTCGGGTTTTGCTCAAAGTTTTCACAGCTCCAAAATGGCCTCCACTTGCGCTGTCATGAGTCTCTCGCAGAACTTCAGTAATTATGGATTTCGGAAGAATTAGATCCCAACGACAAGAGCTTCCATCATCACTCTCCCACTTACGATATAAAACACCATCCTTAAGATGTAGGGAGTCCCAAAGAGCCCAATATCGTTTTTGCTGGATTCTACGGGGCGATTGCTTGCCAAGATGTTCGATCTTCCGAATTTTGTATCTACTCCAGAATTGGCCTAATAATAGGATCTCCTAGCTGTGACTTTTAGATCTCACTTGAAGACGAGGGATCTTCAGTTGTTGAAACTTTCACAGAAATGTCTGTTTCCATTCCGAACATTTTCTCTGCATTCGTGCTATTTTTGCAGGTCTCTTTACAGGGTCTTCGAGAGAAGGCTTCTGCATTTCCGTGAGAGGTTCCTTTCCGATGCTGGATGCCTTCCAGATCAAGACGTGATGGAATGGGTCGATTTTGACGTTGAAAGCGAAAACGTCCCGGAGGACCGAGAACTGCTGCTTGTTCAGAGGAAAAGGAGAAACGGGAATTCCTGCGTCGCTTTGAAAAATGTAAAAGATTGAACAGAGAGCAAACAACTGCTCGTTTATATACTCGAGAGAAACCGGGTATCCAGTCTAGTGACGTCATAGAATCTGGTCGTCTAATAAACTTTGAACAAAATGGCACCATCTCTGAGCTCCAGTCTAGTGGGGAGTGACGTCGAAAGGGTAAGCCACGAATCGCTGAATACCTACTTTTATGGCTAGGTGTTTTAAACAGTCTTGCTCTTTGTACATGCTGCAGGGCACCAAGTATTTCTTTTCTGCGAGTTTGGACACCTCGAGCTGGTGAACGGGATGACTTTCGATCCATTTGGCCTTTTCGCACCTGAGCAGCCTGGACGATGTCGAGTCGACGCAAAAGAGTTCACGTATATACAGTAGGGTGGATCGTTCTTCTATGGAGAAACAAATTATCAGTTAAAGCCTACCTATCCGGAAAAAATGTTCTATGGTATGGAGATTAAGAGAAAAATAAAATAAAAAATTAAATTTTAGGTTAAGAACCGCTGAAAGGGGGTTGAATTTTTGAAAAAAATAGAAAAATACCTAATTTTGATTATACGACTTTTTTCAAAATTATTATTAATTAATAACTATCTATGCAGAAAATATGTTCTATAGTATGGATATTAAGAGAAAAATAATAAAACAATTTAAATTCTAAATTTAATACTACCGAAAGGGGGTTGAATTTTCAGAAAAAAAAATGGAAAAATACTTAATTTTGATTATTGATTATACGATTTCAGATTCGAAATAATTGTTTTTTTGCAATATAAATAAACAAATCTGATGATTAATGAGTAGTGAGTGGTATAATGAACATTGCAACATTTTATGACTCAGCTCCCCTTCCCCACACCGTCAAATCAGTCCGGTTAAACAACTAGAGCAGTAGGCAATGACTTTGCGCGCTCTCAGAATTCTTCGAAGGGCTAATTCCATTATGTGATTTCTGTCGTCAGCTAGCATTGATATCAGGGCATTTTCTGGATGTCCAAAAAATCAGTTTCTTTTAATAGCAGGGTCTATGAAATCCTTCAAATCATTCAAGAAATAACGCTATAGATCTATTGATTGATGCAAATGCTGTGCCTCATAAATTATGGTTTCGTTTTGATCTTGAACCACATAGACGCATAGACTTTTGTAATGAATGTCGTTAATGTCAAAAAAGCCTTGGACGAATTTTCGTGAGCTACATTGAACCTGAGAATAATGTTCGCGATTCTAAGTCACCTTGAGTGGCACATTTTCCAGGATTTATCTTCGACAGACTTTCTCTGCAATGTCAGCAGTTTATGACTTCACAAATTTCCATTAAGTACAGTTGATCAGTACTTAAGTCTTTCTTGTTAGTCACTTCACATAGCGTGTTTTCTATTGGCGTGGATGAAACTACAGATAGCTTCTCGCATCCGGCCAACGATTTTCTTATTTCGCCAGTCAGGCTTCTGGGCCCAGTTGTGGTTTTATCCACGTGAGCGAAAAGATGACGTGGTGGAAGCTCGTTGGCGTGTAACTGGCACACAAACCATTGTAGTGAACGATTCAGCATCAGTTCCATGTTACGTATAATAAATACATTTTATGACACCTGTGTTGACAGATGTTCCGCTGCAACCAACTTTGCTACATCTATGTCATTGGCAACACATGACGAAAAACTATATATGTTTTTTCCAATAATTTGTGCTCTCCCGAAATTTACAGACACGTGACCGATGTACTCAGAGCCAGGTTCTTTTACCAAGCTTATGTGTTCTTCTATTATGACTTTTCTTCAGTTGTCTTCCATTGATAGAGTCCTGTCTTTTCGGCCATCGAAGTATAATCTTGTCATGTAATGTCACTTCAGATTGTCTCTCTCAGATGTTGCTATAAATCCGTTTATTTCGGAGGTACAACCTCACAAAAATGAGGCATTCCTATATAATAATCGTTTTCTCCTAAGCTTTAAATAATCATTTTGAGACACATTCTTCGTTTTAAGTTAGATAGATTAAATTAGGCTTTGCGATAAAGAAGAACGTCTTTGGTAAAATATGGAACTCAAAAAGAAGAAAACTATCGAAATTAATTTCAGATTATCAATAAAAAAATGAAAGATTGCCCGAAGAAATCACACTACTAGCATAAAATCACTAAGCTTAAAATTTCTCGATTAAGCACAATTCTCTGATTACAGCAGACACTCGTCGAAAAAGAAGCTGCTTTGCGACGTGTGAGGCAGTGGTGGATATCTTTCCTCGTCCTCAAGAATAATCCGAATCACTACATCTCCCGTCAATCTTGGAGAATCTTGAAGGGCTTAATGAAGAACAGTGTACAGCAGTGAGGGAATTGCTTCAAGAATTTCAGTACTCGTTTCCTACTAGTGACTCTGATATCGGCCGGCGCAATACGACTCAACATAGAATTAATACAGGTTATCATCCAATTATAAAGCAATATCCAAGACGTTTGCCTAGTTAAAGAGGTGGTGGAAAATAGAAGAATCGTCAAGTCATTGCGTTTCGCCTATTGTGCTTGTTAAGAAGACAGATGGCACAGTTATCCTCTACAGTCGCTCCAAAAAATATATGAAACCCCCGTACCCCTTCCGTTTTCCACACAATCCAATGCCTTCCTCTCGAAGCGCGCAGGGTGAGACCCAGAATCGATTTGTCCTTCACACGCTCAAGTTTGTTTTCATCGCGGGCTTTAAAAAACCAATGCCTCGTGGTGACCCTCGTCTCATTTTAAATGTTTTGTGCAAAAATCTCTGATATACTGGCTTACGGCGACAAGTGCAAAACGACCCTCACCTTTCAATTTGTCAGACTACCTTCAACACAGTCTCTCAAAAAAATATATGAGCACCGGTACCTCTTCTGTTTTTCACACAATCCGTCTGGTGGCTCTCGGCTCACCCTCATTTGTCACCCAAGAAGCTTCCGAGCCGCTCACCAATGCCTCGTGCATGGCATTTAAAGTCGTATGACACCGTTTTCACCCTCAAAGTCGTCTGAAACGAGTACTCGAAAAACTATTTTCATGATAATGTTTAAGGTGCAACAAAATAAAGAAACCTATAATCTTTAAGACTTTTTCATTGAAAGCAATAAAATTTTACATGCATTTGTTTATTTACAATAAATCTCGTGGGTACAATATAAATTATTTAATAAGAATTATCTACAATAACGTCATCGCCACAGAAAATGTCCATTTATTTAACAAAAATTATTTACAATGCCGCCACACAGTCTTTTACAGAATCAAAAAAATGTTCAATTATTTACAAGGCCGTCACACAGTTTCTTTCAGAATTTTTTAAACATACAATAAATGTCCATTAATTTGCAATGCTGTATTTCGTCGTCGCCACACAATTTTTGCAATCTCTCTTTCAGAATTTGATTTTCGTATCTAACTTGTTCAACTATATAAATAAGATCTTTTGGAGTATTTTCGGGATCCACAAAGCCAGCAGGCGACTGTTAAAAGGGCAATTCCTTTGAAGCATCGTCTGCCGGCAACTAAGAGGCATCGGTTGACGGCACCCAAGAGGCATCGGTTGACGGCACCCAAGAGGCATCGGTTGACGGCACCCAAGAGGCATCGGGATGTCCCCCTTCGGCTGCCTACACCTCCATTGACTGCGGTGGTGGCGTCTCTTGCTCCTCTCGATTGTGCTGGAAAACCCCAGATGACTTCTGCGGAGGCCTTCATTTCTTGTCCGACAGGTAAACACCGACGCAGTCGTCGTCGTCGTCCCTTTGTTGCTTCTGGGCCACCCGTTCGATCGTGGGCAATCGATACACTTTTTCACCATATAGTGTTCCTCTTGCCACGCTGTCAGCAGCGTCTTTTGCACGGTGACAATGCAGTACGTAGTTCCAGCCGCCACGGCATAGGTCGTTTTCGGCTGCAAGACGAACCTGTCGTGCACAAACTCGTCTTCCGTGTGGAAGCGTCGGTCCTTTGCACAAACGTCTCACTTGAATCTCGACTCGGTCTGCTCCGGGTCGTAGCGGTAGAACAAGACGGGCGCCTCGGTGGTTTGGTAGACGTTCACCCTGTCTTTCGGCACGGTCCGCTGTCCAAATGTAAAGGCCTTGACAAGAAATGTTTGTCCGCCGTCCCAGCAGAATCCCATGCGCATGTCCGTGTTGTGCAGCGGGCGAAAGGGTCTGGGGAACCGGCCGTTTATTCTGTGGAAATCCACCGCGTCGGGCTGGAATCGATTCCATCTGCGTCGGTATAAATCGAAAGTCCTCACAGCTGGTCCACTCCGGGGGATCGGTGGGCCGCAGGGCTTTACAGCTCAAGACGTGGAGGAGTGGAAAGATTTTGAAGTTGAAGGCGAGAACGTCCCGGAGGACCGAGAACTGCTGCTTGTTCAGAGGAAGAGGAGAAACGGGAATTGCTGCATCGCTGGAAAAATGTCTATGATTCAACAGTGAGCATACAACAGCTCGTTTATATACTCGAGAGACACTAGATATCCGGTCTAGTGACGTCTTAGAAATCTAGTCCACTAATAAATTTTAAACAAAATGAAGCCATTTCTGAGCTCCTGTCTAGCGGGAAGGGACATCTATGGGATAAGAAAACAATCGCTGAATACCTACTTTTATGGCTAGGTGTTCTAAACAGTCTTGCTCTTTGCACATGCTGCAGGGCGCCAAGTCTTTCATCTCTGCGTGTTTGGCCACTTCGAGCTGGTGAACGGGATGGCTTTCGATCCATTAGGCCTTTTCGCGCCTGAGCAGTCTGGACGATGTCGAGTCGACGCAAAAATGTTCAAGTATATACAGTTTCATGTGCATGAGATCTCTTTCGAACATCTGGCTCCATCGCTTGTTGTCTCTTCGCACGTAGGTTCTGTGCCCGTCGGTGAGAACGTATCGTCCTTCTCGCAGGGCTAGCACGTGCGTGATGCGATGCCTGAACACTTCGTTGTGGTGCGGCACGAAAAGCTTTGAAGGAGGCCACACTCGCCGCGGTTTCCTTCCCTTATTGACGGAAAAGGTCGGCTTGGATGTCGATGCGGGTGCTCTGATTGGCGAATAGTTCCTCTTGCGGGACGGCTCGGCTTCTGGCTCTGGCGGCAGGGAATCCTTGACGGCAGCTTTCTGAGGAGAATGCGGTAGCTACTCGACGGCTGCTGGCTCTGGTGAATTCTGTAGAAAACTCCCAGGATGATCGCCGGCTGCTGGCTCTGGTGGCAGAGAATCGGGGTCTGGCGAACGCTTTCTCTAAAGGGACAGCTCGGCTTCTGGTTCTGGAGAAGGCAGCAGATACTCTACGGCTGCTTATGGCAGGGACTCGGGGATGTACGACAATTGGTCATAGTCGAACGGGCTGGTGCATCGGGACAGCGGCAGTGGTCCCAAGTGTCCGCCAATCAAGTCGTCCAACTGCTGCGTCGAGGTTTCCGGCGATGCATTCTGCGTCTGTAGCTGTCGGCTGCCTCCAGAGCTTCGAGGATCGCAAAGAAGTCTTCAAGCGAGTTTTGTATGATTGTTGGAGGGGAACAGAATTGGGCTTTTTTTTACTTGAGAGACCGGAATTGAACCACCGGCAGGTAACAGGAACTCAGTCCTTTGATGTCTGCTTCCTCTGATAATATTCTCTCGTGATTTTGGTAAACATCTGCTTGCAAGCTCCCAAGTGAGTAGCCACGTAGGTTGGCAGGAAGTTTCGAACCCGTTTGAAAATTTTTCCAGTCTTTCATCCATCCATTTGGCAATGTCCATGAAGGTGGCAGCTCGAATGAACTCGCGACCACAGCTCATCGCCTTTTATAGTACTTAAACTGGATGTGAATATGTATATATATATATATATTGTTAAATATTTTAAAAACAATTAAAACTCAAATAGCATTTTCATTATATACACCTATTATACCAATAATTAAATTTAAATATAAAATAATGTTACCTAATTAATAATAATACAATGAAATAGAGAAAGATAATTAGATTATGAACTATTACTATGAAAAAGGCAACCCAGATTTGTAATTCCAACAATCAAATGCCAATGGATCTTAGAAATCGTTTATGTCGCATTAAATTCGAATTTCAAGACGCCAACTTTTGCGAAGGCCAATTGTTGGAAAAAAGCAAAAAGTATAGGAGTAAATCTCCAAAATATTTCAAGAACGAGAAAAATAACTAATTACTTACCAATTCAAAATCATAGCTATTATAATACCAAGAGCTTTATACGATATACAGTTCCACATTTATAATGAAAATATTATAACTAAATTAGGTTATATATCCTATACTAAAACATCATTAATAAATTAAACTATAAATTTAATTTTTAAACTCATTATAGTAACTTATTTTAGTATGAGAATAAAGTTTAAATAATATGATGCGATCTTTAAATTTAAAAGATGCAATCTAATTCTAAGAATAGTGGCGAATATATATATTCACGTCCTGTTTCAATGACTTGTTTCCACTTGGTCATCCAACGTATTTGTAGTCCTGTAGAAGGTAATCGTTTCCTCGTCTCGGCCTCGGTAATATTTCGTGCACCAAAACGTATACGTGTCCTTGCCGTCAATCCACTCGATGACTACATATATGTTACAGAGCAACCCCCCCTGTCTTCGTCAGCGAGGACATGGGCAGGAATGGGAGGGGTCTGTAGAGAAATCTACTAACCAGCGCCAACACAGCCAGGGGAACCGACCTGACGTCCTCGGGACGTCCAACCCAGAACTTGAAAACCAGGGACACGCTATGTCGAAACACTCGCGTGCCCGTAGTCATCATTCTCTGCACATCTCCGACCCTTGCTGGGCCACTCCCACCACGACCCCCCTGGGCCAAGTAAAAACCAACCCTTCCGGGCTGCCAAACATCATGCACCGACCCCACTGGGCCAACAGAAACTTCAACCCGCACGAGTTGCCAGTACGGGTTGCCAAATATGAAACACCATTATCATCTCTACATCACTGCGTCTCCCAAAATACTTCGACCGAATACATGGTCGCCAAATATCAGCAAAGATTATGCCACAATTACGAAATCACAGTAAAACCAATATAACAATAAACAGTCCTAAATGAGAACCCAAAATAAAAACTTTCGACAAGTAGATCCAATCAAACCAGCTTCCAACAATATATATATATATATTTTTTACAAAACTGTTGGAAGGCGCATATGCAACTCCTCACATGCCCGAATAGAAATTGGACAGTGACGGGAAACAGCAGTATGATTAACTCTTAACCTTGCCCCCCCCCTATTCTGTTTATTGTACTCAGTACAGTTCCGACACGTTGCCTCCGCCGCCGAACAACTCTTGTATGAATGGATCCCTGGACAGCGGGAACACAATTCCTCCGGAGTCCGGCATCTAGACTGAGCATGGCCGAATTTTAGGCATCGGAAGCACTGAATAGGCTCAGAGAATGTCCGGAATTTTAAAGAGCCTAACCCCCAATGAAGTCGGTTAGTGCCACTAATACAATGGTAAACAACTGGGTCTAAAGAGAGGACCCAGTGTTGAGCCGCTCCTCTACCCCGCCGTCTAAAGAGAACAGAGACGCTCCCTTCCGGGAACGAATTCGAAGACCGGAGCTTTCCCAAAAATGAAAGTTCTTGCTCCTCACGATCCCCTGGCAATGTCGGGACATCGTATATCAAAATTTTTGGTTGAGGACGCCGAGGCGCCCTTGCCCTGCATACACCATTCAATTCTGGATTACTATTTATATGTGTTTCCAGAATATTTGCCATGTCTGCTGTCTGTAATTTCACTATTACTCCATTTTCAGCAGCTGGTAAGCATGCCAGTACCTTCAACCCAAGTTGCCTAGGGCTGATATGTGATTCCAATAAACTTTTCAACTCCTTAGAGGAGTTCAAAGTATCACCTAACGGTGATACGAGTACTGTCGGCGATTCCGGCCGAAGTTTCAAGAGTGTCTTTGACCTTGTCCTTTCGGGAACAGGCTCATCATGTGGCTGTGGAATCTGAATCCGCTGCAGGTCCGAAACCGGAGTAGCCTTATGAACAGCCTTGGGAGGAACAACCTCTTGCTCTAAACTTTTAGAAGAGCGGCCCCTGTTTTTCCTAACCCGAGGGGGTCTCCTCACGGGTAAAGTCTCAGAAGGGGAGACTCCAGAACCAGTAGCTCCCACAGAAAACAGTGGAGCACCAGCAACCTGAGAATAGGTGGGTTTCACCTGTGCCGCTTCCAGCTTTTCCAGACGGCTTTTTATTGACTCAAACTGTTCCAGACGGCCCGTAAGACCCACAAAAACCTCACTAATCAGTCTCAGGTATTCATTCATATGATCCAGACGCTCTAAAGGCTGCCTGTAAACCCTGAAAAATTCATCCGTCAGTTTATGAATCCAGGGGCAAACACCCGTACGCTCAAAACTATATACCTCCCTGAAATAACGATCCCCATGTACTGTACTGTCAGGCCCACAAGTGACCGAAAGCGGAGGTTCATAGTATCATCCTCTGTAGCAGTGACCTCACTCTGAGTATCACTTAATATGACCGTTCGATCTGAACCCGAGCTCGAGTGATCTAACAAAAGGGTATTCACTGCCCCTTCTTTTTTTTCCTGGACAGCTTTTTCTTTCAATCACGGACCTTTTCAGGTTTCCGCTTTTGGCCAGTTTTTGTTTAGTCATCCATACGTTCCTCATTTGGAAAAGTTAAAGGCTCCACCATGGAAGGAGGCAGACCTCCCTCCCGTCCATACTGAAATAAGCCCTCTTGTAACCTCTGAGGCGTCCCTAGAACTAAGGACTTCTCAGGGTCATCATCCATTAAATGAGTCTCAGCAGCTGGATGAGAAGTTTGATCCGGTTGCAGATTTTTAGCGTCCACCAGAACCAAGTCATCCTGAACAGCAGAAGACGACGGTGCAACAGACGGAATTTGCACCTCCGTCTTTTTAGCCTGTTCAACATCAAGAAGTAAACAGGCCTCAGCCAAGCTGCCGGGGTAGGGTGTGCCCCCCCAAGGAATCCTTTGTGGAAGCGCCGGAGTAAGTCCAAATCCAATATATCCAGCACCTCTGTCTATAGTACCAGAAGAATATGATCCTCCTGCATCAACCACCGAAGTGAAAGCAACCACCTTTGGCTTTCCAAAATCTCATCAATAATTCCCAGGCCCTTAATAAACTTAAAGAAGCCTTCAGGATCAGTCGGGGCGTGTGCGATTCGTTGACCCAAGCTGTGTGATTTTCCCTTTTTGAGTTTTTTCGGATCTTTTAAGGCTGTGTTGATTTTTAAACCTTTTTTCCTTTTATTTGGTGTTTGTCCGTTTTGTTATGGCTTTGGATCTTTTAATTTGTCTTACGACTCTTGGTATTTGCATCTTGTTGGTTTCTACTGTAGGTTTTTTTATATTTTGATGTTCGGGAGAATTGGGTGAAGTACGTCAGGGTATACTCTGTTGGGAGTCTACCAGGCGTGAAGAAACCACTCCATATTCTCAATTTACGCCAACTCCGCAGTCATTCTTGATCCAGCTGAATATGCGTTGTTGGATCACTTTGTTTGTGAGTATATATATTTGACTTTTAGTCCTTGTACTTTAACATTTGATGTTTTTTAATATTTTAATTCTTGAAGCTTAAGTGGACTTTCGCGGCATTTCATTTTATTGCATTTTAACCAATGTCCGGTCACTTGGTGGTATTTTATGATGTTTATACTTTTATATTTCCTTTCGTTTTGGGCATTATTTTGCATGTACTCTTTGTTCCTCATCTCTTTATACTGGCTGGTATTGTGTATTGTTGTTGAATATTTTATTGCAATATTTTACTGTTTTTAATGGTTTTTACATATTGTCTACTGCTCTCCCATCCCACGCTTATTCTGCAAACTTTTTAAACTTGTCTGTTTTTGTTAGATTTTGTGATCTTATTTTTAAAATATTTTAATAGAGACCTATTTAAATCTTTTTTGGCCCTAGTCGATTTATGTGTCGTTGTTTTTTTTTTTTTAACTTTTCCGAGGTTAGATTCGTTCCTCCGTTCTCTCCAGGGGTTGATTGTAGGTAATTGGGGTGTGTTGGGATCTCCTTCAAGCCTGTATTTGGGATTGTGTTTCTTAATTGACTTTTCTGTTCTCTTTTTAACGAATCGGATGTCGTCGATCTCACTCTGATTATTCCTGGTTTGGGTTTAGATCTTTTTAAGTAACCTATTTGGAATTCTCTTTTAACTTTTTATACGACTTGGTGTGTATGTGTGTTTGCTGATTCGTGTGATGTGTGTGTGTCTTGTCTGTCTTTTATGTGTGTCTTATATTTGCTTTTTATATATGGTAATTGATGTTTTATGGTAATTTTATTTATTAATTGTCTGTATTGCGGGATTTTTATACTGATCTGTTGTAACACTTTAATTGAATATTTTCGTGGCGACCGATGTGTTGGTCGCTTGAGACCTCATCGCTTGTATCGTTTTATCAATTGTGTTGCGACGTTATGTATTGTGTCCGGAACCTTTTGTATTTAATTTCTGCTCCTGTTTGAGCATAGTATGTATTAGTGTTTTATTTTTATAACTACGTTTACTAAGTTTGTGTGTCCGGCACCCTTTTTATTCTTTGTGTGTCCAGCACCCTTTTTATATTTTACTGCCACTATGGGCAATGTTTGTAATATTTTCTCTTTGACTCAATAAAGGCTGGTCCGGGGTCTGCGCCTAGACGTTGGCCGACGCGCCTTAGGGGTTTCTTTGCTTCCCCGGCGGCCTTTTCTGCCTTACACCCTTTTTGGGTAGGCTGGGCCGTTATGGGTATTAGAACCACCTTTGGCAAAGCAAAGGGATTTGATTGGCCGAACTTAAAAGGCACTGTTGCCCTCCCAGGCCCAATCGGGACTTTAGCTAAGACTGTTGACCCAGAACTCACTGCCTGCACAGAAGTCGGATCGACCTGTCGCTTTGAATCCACAAAATCTTCAGCACTCCCAAACGTCGCCGAACCTAGCACTTCTTTTTTTCTGTTCTTGCCTTTTTTTTCTTTTTGCATCTTTCCAACTAAGGAGTCCGAATTGAGAGCCATATCCGAATTTCCTTTAGTTGCAGCCATAATCACAAATAGGGGAAATAATTGCTCTTTTTACGGAAGATGAAGCCAGAAACCGCCCCTTCCTCTGGACCCGTAAGAACATACGGGCCCCTTTAGTCTACAGGGAAACTAACAGGGCCCTTCGCCAGACTAGAACGCCCCAACGTGCCTTCCCCAAGCACTGGTCTAGGGTCTCCTCCGGACCGTACTCGCGCGCGGCACGGATTTGACCCTGGAGGATTTCTCGAAGGGGTCTATTCTAACCCAGCCCGCAGTACCAGACGTCGCCCCTTCTATGAGAAAGGGCGCGAAACAGGTACCGGAAACACCGCGCCACTCCGAAAGGATCCATCCAGTGCACCGACATCTCCGCTCTGCCGAAGGGCTCGGGTCACCCCGGGGGGTTCCCAACAGTGGCCAGAGATGCTTGCCATTGAAGGCAGGCACACCAGACTTCCTCTTTCTCGGTTTTGACAGTGCCTCAGCCATCGCCCCAGGCCAAAACGCCAAAGGACGGAATTAAGCATAAGAAAACAGAAACCGGTCCTAGGGCCCAAACAAAATCCAAAAAGCAAAAATAGCTGCCAAAAGAATAAACAATAACCTCCTAAGCGGACGACCACAACAGATGCAACAAAGCACCAACCTGAAGTCGCCGCCTTCGGGGTTGCACTGTCAAAAACAGCCCTAGAACCACCAAAAAACCCCCAAAAAAGTTGCCTCCCAAGGAGGGTAGCCAAATATAGTAGTCCAACAATGGGTCCCAAGGAAAAAACAAAAAACTCAAAAAAAGGGAGTGACCAAAAAGTTGGGACCCATCGTCCGAAACATCGCTGCAACACTTACAATCAGTCATACGAAAGAGACCACACACACATACAACAAGCAATCAAGCAATAATACAGTACCAACACCAGAAAAACAGTTAACCATAACTGTAACTGTGTAAAACATCCAAACAATCAATCAATGCAAGCACACCTCAAGCAAACAAGCAGGTCCGTCCACCACAAAAATGTCGTCAAACACACATGATTAAAGAAACCACACCCCTACACACAAGTAATCAAGCAACTTAACCCCAAACTAAACCGAAAAACTTATAACTGTAACCGACACCTGGCGAAAATACAAGCAATGAATCAGAGCAAACACTCCATCAAACAACCAATCAAACAAGACAATGAAACCGACGACGCAACATCGGTGACGATGTTTCCATCATCGGGTGTTAGGTCCTTGTTTTTCAAAAGAGGGTCTTAGACCCCCTAGAGGGCCACCAGAACCAGTTGCCTAAAACCATCATCCCATTTACACCCAGCAACAACAAACATTCCCATATTAAAATCAATTATAAGCATAAATATTCATTAAAAAACAATTTCCAACGACACGGTCACGTGACCCAGAAACATCGGTGAAGACAACATGGCGGAGGGGGCGTTTCACCTCCGCCGCCATTGTCTATGAACACAAGAAGAACAACTAAAAACCACTACAGGAGATATCACACTATATTCATACTTTTACCAGCATCATTTCATTAAAAGCAAAACTATTAGCAATCCGAAACAGTACAATAAAACACCATTCAATTGCAACTATAATAGCAACACAGCGAGACAGGTGGGTGCACGGAGCCAGGAACATCCATAAATCCCCAGAGGGGAACAAACACCCAAAATTCAAAAAACAACTTACCCCTCTGTTGAGGGACAGTGGGGGAGTAATTCAATCCCACTTTAAAAGGTCCACCTCCAGGGAATTCACTAAAACCAGGATCCTCCATCGGAGCTCACACAACGCACAACCACCTGTCGCCGCCATTTTTAGTAGAGAACTCGATGACTACAGGCGGGGCCGAGCGACAGTGGATTTTATATTCCGCCGCCGGTTCGTAAGAATTGACATACGATCCGCTTTCGTCAATCACCAGCCTCCATTCAACTTCTGCAGCGTCTCAAGTACTTTCTACAGCGGGTTCACGAGTCTTTTTTGCTGGTCGTTGAACGTTAGACTCTGGCGGTCTCAGCCGTCGATACATTCCCAAAACCCTGTACTGTACCCGTTTCAGCAGCGTTTCCAGACTCTCCGTGTCTCGTCGCTCGTCCAACGCAATCTTGAACGCAGCCGCCTTCATCGGATTGGTTGTGTAATAAACATCTAATATGGCGTCGTTCGTCTCCACGCTCGCCTCCCGAAACATCCGTTGGACGTAGTCGAACAGGTTGGCATTTTTTGCGGAGAAACAGCGAGCGCGAGGTCGTCGAGACTTGCGAGAAAGTTATTATCTGAACAATACATCAATTTTAAATAAAATCTAAAAAATTTGAAAATGCTAAAGATGCCATGAACAAAAAATCAAGTTTAAGCAATTATATGTCAACACGTAAAAAAACTTTTTTTATTAAAAGTAATGAAATAGGCAAACCAAGCAAATGGAGTTTTCAACAATTAAAATAGCAGCTTGGCTGTGGACAAGCTTTAGCCAGGTTAAATTAATTTTGTTGTACAAACCATCCCTGTTACTATTGTTGTTGAAAAAACAAACAGGATAATTTACCCTAAAATGAAAGAATTTTGAAAGAAAAGTAATACACTAACCCTAACAATAAAACAAAACTATATAGATAGGACTAAAATTCAGGATAAAAATATGTAATACAACAATATATTGCACTAAAAACAGTAAATATATAATTCATTAAAATACCCATACTTTTCATTAAACATTAAATAATCAGTGTCTCTAATTATCCTTACCAGAATTCAACACTTTCGATATAAACCACCACTTTTAGCTTGACAAGATATAATATATATATATATATATTCAATTTAGATTTTGTTTTAAATTTGGTTGTATTAAATAATGAGTACTTTTTAGTACGGGATTTGCTTCTTGATATGTCTCGTTTACTTCGTTTCTGTATGAGCAAATATAATAAGTTATATATATATATATATATTATTTAATTATTTGTTCTTGTGAAGAAGGATATACTCGATCTACTGACTTTTATCCAGAGTATTTAACTTTAATTAAAACCAATGAAGGTATTTCTTCCTCAGATTTTCTAGATCTTGAGATCAAAATTGTTAACAAGAAACTAAATACGGAAATTTTTGATAAAAGAAACACTTCTAAATTTAATATAAATAGGCTACCATTCTGGAATAGCAATATAAGTATTCAAGTCTTTCGAAACATCATCCTGAACTTTTTATATAGAAGCAAAATTTTAATCACAGATAGTAAAAAACAGAGATCCTATATCGATACACTTATTGAAAATGCCCTGATATATGGATTTCCTATTAATTTCATGTTTGTTTATGTTAACAAAATATTATTAACACATTTAAAAGAATAGTACATTAGAATTGATTAATTTGAATATTCATATCCTTTGATTTCATTGAGTTTTAGTACATCTTAACATTAGTAGATGGCGCCACTATTATTATAAATAGTCTGAAAATAATAATATGAAGTATTAAATCATTATTTAAATGTTAATATCAAATTAAAATAGGTTAATATATTCTTCTTAAAATATATATATCTTCAGTTTAATTATTAATGATGATTTAATATAGTATATGTAACATATTTTAGGTATAATATTATCACAATAAATGCGGAACAGTATTTCGTATTTAGCTTCCGGCAATTTTTGTTATGACTTTGAAGTAGTAGGCATCTAGTTAATTTTCTCGTTCTTTTCTTAATATATTTTGGAGATTTACTCTTATATTTGTTGTCTTTTTCCAACAATTGGCCCTCACAGAAGGTTGGCGTCTATAAATTTCGAAATAATGTGACATAATCGATTCCTCAGGTCGACTGGCATATGATTGTTGGAATTCCATATCTGGATTGGCTTTTTCTTAGTAATAGTTTTTAATATTATTAGCTTTCTGTATTTCATTGTGTGAATAATTTTAGGGTATATAGTTTATTATATTTAATTTTAAAAGATGGTTTAATAGGTGTATATGATGAAAATATTATTTGAGTTTCCAAGGTATATATATATATATATATATATATATATATATATATATATATATATATATAATATAAATCGAAATATAATTTGTGTATATAATCATACAGAAATAAAGTAAACATAACATATCAATAATCAAATCCTATACTCTATATATATATATATATATATATATATATAAATATACCCTGGATAGATATCTTGCAACCCCCATATCTTATTTGCTTCAAATATGTCCAGCTATGTTGTTTGTTAAAGTAATTCTTTTGGTTGTCAAGTAAAACAATGCAATGATTTTAGATGTAAAACTTGCCCCTTCTTTGACAAAAGTCTCATCTCGTCTGATTACACAATAAAATATGGATGAAGAGTTTTAATGTAATTTACTATCTAAAATGTCGCGTTTGCAAAATGGATTACGTGGGACAGACCAACAATTCACTTAATTGAAGGATAAATGCAAACAGCTCCAACATATTAAACTGTATAAAAACACGAAAAAATGTGACATAGTGTTTATCCATTTCTACAAACAGGATTTTACTAGAATCTCACTAACATGCTTCTCATAACACACTTCTAAATGCTAAAACTGAAAGCTATTGCTCCATATGGACTAAACGATATTTTCCAAAATATAATTATGAATATTAAAAACTGCACTATGTCAGAACCTTTGAGCACTTGCAGAAGCAATAGCAAAAAAGGTTGCAAGGGTAGTGGAAAAAATAGAAAGGATTTAAATAAATCATCTAATGAAAACATTTATAATCTAATATATCAAGAACTTAAAAGAATTGAAGACGATTTTAATAAGATCTTTAACTATAGACAGGTAAAAAACTTCACTCTCTCTACTAGAAACAAATTCTGCAAGATTCTCGAAAATATTCTGAATAACTACAAAGCATGTAATCAACACCTCCTACTTCTTATTAATGATCAATATAAAGCAAGCTTTGCCAAATAGAAGAACAAACATACAGAAAAAACAATAATATACTTTACTATCATCTTTAAAAATACAACTTACGACCAACTTAAAAATTCAGTGCAGTACTCCAAGAATGTACGGATCTTTTCCCATTCAAAAATATAGAAGTTAATAAATGCTTTAAATATGATACAAATATCGAGAGAAGAATCTTCAACTATAATTCCTTTTGTAAAGATGTTAGGACCAATAAAAATAACATTCAATGAATTTGCAATGGAGAAGAAAATAATAAATACATAGATCTCTTCCATAAACACATTTTAAATGGTAACCTAGACATTATTGACAATAAAGAACTAAGGGAACTAATGGTCAAAGGTAGAAAATTCCGTCCTATTTTCAATATCTCCATTAATAACATTTTCAAAAGTTTCCTTAAGAATTTGGATAACTTTTGTGTAAAACTTGCCACCAAATTCGATATACCAGTACAATGGAAATGGTCAATATACTTGAACTTTAAACAGTCCATAAAAAACAATTACAAAAAAACAATCCTAATTACGAAAAATATGTCTACCGAAATATCAAGGATAATATCAAAGCTCTGCAAGAACAATTCATCATAACCCCCATTGATAATGCGGCCGGCAACTTTACAATTATCTGCAAAAAATTCCATCTGGAAATTTTAGACAAGGAATTAAAATAAATTAAATAAAAATTATCACCATTAAGAAAACAACTTCAGCACTTAACAAAAAAATTAAATGCCGTAATGCAAATAATAATCTACCATATATTGTTATATATCCAAAATTTCATAAACAGCCAGTTAAATTCAGATATATCACATGCGGCAATAGCACCTACATGAAGAAACCTGGAACCATTTTTTTCAAAACCTCTTAATATCATCCTAAATCATATTGAGCAAGAATATTTTATAGTGATTATCAAAATCAATAACAAAGTAATTGTATTCCTTAATAATAACAAAATTAATACAACAGAAACCTAAGACTTTCAAGATCTTTTCACAAGTATTCCAATAAATAAATTGCAAGAGGTATTAATGAACTATTTCTGTGATTTTAAAGATCTTTTTAAAATCCCACTAACTTCCAGGGAAGATCTCATCAACTACTACATATTCAATAACTTTATTTTTAAAGAAGAAATATTTTCTAACAAATAAAAGGCATGAAACAGGGAACAAATTTCTCATCTTTACTTGCCAATATATTTCTTCATTTCTTCGAAGGGAATTTCGTTTTAAACCTCCACTCTGCCTCCCGATTTATTGACGATATTATAATTTTTAATTTTCAAGAATTCAGCTCTATTTGCAATACCATCTACCAAGAAGAATTCAAACTAATTAAAACCTATCTCTTCGAGTTTGATATGAAAGTCTATTTTATTTTATTGTTTACCTATTATGTTTGCTTCTTACACTACTACTAAAGCCTATATACAAATACATAATTATAAGGGGTTATTCATCCCCTGCCCAACCAGGGCAGTAAAAAATTGAATACGTAAAAATGTGTCTCGCCGAAATAAAGCCACCACCCTTATTAGTGTTATGGGTAACTACCGACATTCGAGCTGCTACAGGTAAACAGGTTTATGACGTCAGGAATTTGTCAAACACCTGCTCTATTCCTGTCGAACATTGTGCAGACTTCAGAAGGTTGCATTTTCTATTTCTCTCGCAGTATTGCATTGGGAAATTGAACCCAGCTATCAGAGTTCGAGAAAGGCCAGATAGCAGCTTTTAAGAAACAAGGTCTTTCACATGTACAAATATCCAAGCAAATCAAACGATCTAAAACCATGATAGACAATTTTGTGAATCAGGGCAATATACGGGTATAACATAAGTTGGTATACATGCAGAAAAATGACTTCCAGGCAGGAAAGAGATGTTGTGCGTCGTCTTTCATGAAGTGGTATTCCCTCAGACAATTGGTCCAAGATGATAACGTTCCTGTGAGAACCCTGTCAGGGATTGTAAAATTCTCTTTTCGTAAATCATGCCAATATTTTATATTCCCGTCATGTTCATCGAGGTTCCATTTTATTTTTCATCACTGAAAAGGACAGCCATCCATTTATCGCCATATGACACATGAATACGAGCCCATTGTAATCTATTACTAATGTGAAGCTTTGAGAGTGGTAATCTGCGAGCCATTTTTGCGTGGATCATATACCCAGATTCTATAATTCGTCTATGAACAGTGTTCTTGGAGATTTTCAACCGGAAAGCTCTAGTAATTTCGCGAACCGACATTTTCTGACAAGAAGCCATTCTTTGTATCCGTCTATCACTGCTAATATCCACCACACATGGTCTTCCCGAACGAGTCTTTGGCTCATATGGAGTCTTACGAGCTAATACACGATAAATCATAATTTTAGAACGATTTAAAAGTTTCGATATCCTTCTTTCCTAAACAGTCTTACCGAGCAATTTCAAATGCAGAAGTTTTCTCACTTCTTCATTAGAGAGCTGCGAAGCTTTAGGCATCTTGAAACGCAGAACAAACGACCGCTTTCCTTTTCTTACAACGTATTTATTATACTCTGAATCGACATCATGATTACCGATATAATATTTGCATAAAATTGCATTTGTCTGTAAACTTTTGGGACAGATTATTTCTGTTTAATCTACGATTCAAAAATTGACATTAAATATACGGGGTAAAACTGCTGTTTTTTCAATATAATAGACATAACATATCTATACAGTAAGTTGCATCGAAATACATCATGTACAATAAAAAATATAGGCAAAATACAATATTCTATAAACTTTTGGGACAGAGTGCATATTTCAATATCAAAAGTATTACCCAATAAAAATTTTACATCCAAACAGACAAAAATTAGTACTTATAAACATTAAATTAAAAGATAACAAATCCTTACAAATTAAATGGTAACAGAAAATATTAAAACTACAATAAACAATTAAACAAGAACTAAATCCAAAATATTTTTTAAAATCTTAAATATGAAATCATACTAAATAAAATAATTAAAGGAATATGAACACACAGATTCATTAAATACAGCAAAACCCTAAATATAAACTTTCCCTAAGAACTAATATTAAAAATATATTACACTTAAAATTTAAATAAATTAGAAAATATTTGAAAAAGACAATCCTATATTGAAATCTAACTAACCCCATCTAATTTAAATGTTATTTTAAAATTACGACAATAAAGCAGAGTATTCTGAATCGTTACTTATTTGAAAGACGTTACGTAATAAATTGAAGAAATCAGGCCAGTTTTTGAGGCTCATAAACTCCGTACTATTTTGCAATGAAACTCCGTTATTTCCATTAACAATTATAATGGCCTGGAGAAGTAGGGATCTCCATTTCTTGTTTCACCCATGGATAGCGGAGCAGGCCCTCCAAGAAGCCTAAATTGTTGGATGATAAAGGAAGTAAATACCGGATTTTTTCAAGATGATACAAGTAATAGAGGAAATATCAGATCATTAGAACAGGCTATAAAACCACAGTAGATTTTATATTCTTTGTAGACAACAGATTCCTTTAAAATTGTAGATTCTTTCAATAAACCCCATCTAATTTTAATGTTTAGTATATCTCACGAATTTGGGCATGAAAGTTTTCAGATACATAAATACAGAATGATATCGTCCTAAATAAACAGTTTTCATCACCTACAATAGGTATTTTACCATATTTTCGACACGCCATTTTGATGGGACTGTAGGGATTATTATTCAAAACACAAATTTATCTCACAATTAAAATATTTCTTTCAAAAACAACTTCATTCTCTCATTTAACAAGTCTGCATTCCGTAAATTTTTTTAACAACTAATTTTCTTACCAATTTAATAAAAATAAATTTAGAATAAAAACAAGATCGTTTGCTATTGATTTTAAATTAAATATTAACTAAAACAGACATAATAAAATTTATAGAGAAGTCTTAATAAAATAATCTGCTATTAAAAGTGAATTCGAGCTGTCTACACAAAATGGTCTAATGCTATGCTATTAAAGCTAAATTAAATTGCAATGAAATGCAACCGAACTGCATAAAAAATGAAAAATGTTATTTTAAAATTACGACAATAAAGTGGAGTATTCTGAATCATTACTTATTTGAAAGACATTACGTAATAAATTGAAGAAATCAGGCCAGTTTCTGAAGCTCATAAACTCCGTACTATTTTGCAATGAAACTCCGTTATTTCCGTTAATATATTCCGTTTATTTTGCAATATCGCTCAAAAATAAAGGGTGCTAAAAGGCAGGAGACCCTTGATGACATATCTAGAAGTCATAATCTTGAATATGAAATGAAAATTGTTGAAATAGGTCGGATGGTTGAGGTTGGCGAACTCTGTGAAGGTTTTTACCAAATTATTTTAAATATATAGGTTTTACTGCAGTGAATTTTAATACAGTTGCTTTAAGCAAAAACAAGATAAATTCATTTTAATAAAACATTCTATATTCAGTTTTTAAAAATGTACATTTCATTGTTGAAATTGATGACTTGTGGTTAATTAAATATTTTTTGATAAATATAATTCTTCAAAATTGGCACATTACGAGAAAAAAACTACAAACCCCTGGTATATTCTTTGTACTTTTTCTTATATGAATATTTATTTTTGTCTTCATCTATCTCTCTATGTTTATTACTATCTTCCGATTGTTTATTATCATAATATGTTTTTTATTTACTTTTGTACAAATTGGCGTAATTTTATATGCTTACTTCATGTAAAGTCGTATTTTACTCATATTTGTTCATATTTGTTCATTATAGTACTCCATGTACATAGTATGTCCATGTGATCAATATGGGACTTGGACTATTTATTTAATCTTTCTTCCTTAAGTACTTACTTACTTCTGTTAGCCTTAAATTACATTTGTTGGCACTCAAGCAATCTTTTATCAGAAGTTTCTCAAAGAAGAAAAAGATAATAAGAAATCATGAAGTCGAGTTATGAACGAATAGCAGAGGAAACCAAATAATACACTTACTTCAAGTAACTAATAAAATAGAATTGGAAGCGTCTCTAAAGCTGTTTTTCCACCTGCCTTTGACAAAAATATATGTGGATCAAAATAGCTTCTCAAATTTTATACGCTTTTGCCATGCTTGTTATTGTTCAGAGCCAGGTGTTTAATCCAGACGACATGATGAATTATTACATGAGCTGGATTTATATGCGTCGAAATTATTCCAATAAATATATAAAAAATTATTGTTCGTAGTTATTACTAAAATGAAGCTATTACTAAAAAGTTATTACTAAAATGAAATTTTAATTTTTTAAAAACTTCCTTTCATTTAGGGAAAACTAGTGATACTTGACCCTACGTGATTTTATCAGACTGTGAGATAATTAGTAGTTTGTGTGTCCTATTTTTATTTCACCTTCGGTGATATGGTCTATTGAAGGCGATTTTCATTCCAATCTGAAAAGCCATCGTAATGGTGTAAAGGTAAATATGTTTAGAGATCCAAATGTAATTTTTTTAATTTTTCATTCCTCAGTGGATTGGAAGTTTACTATTGGAGATGTGATTAATTAAAATATTTCTGTGTTTTAATCATACTTCTAGCTGTAATTTGATATACTATGTTAAGCAATATCTTAATTGTAAGTGGTAGAATTTTTAGATAATTTAGAAAAAGTGAAATTATGTTTACTTCACCCAAGCCAGTAAAGGATACTTGTTTACTTCCAGTGGCCTGCTCTGTAGAGTACCAACCCACAGACACATACACATTCTTCTTTAATATCAGTAGATGTATGATCAAGATCTACGACAAATATTGAACCAAATTAGTCTGTGAAAAGAGATCTAAGAAATTACTCTATTATCTGTGCTATTCAAAGATACTAACAAAAAGCACGCCATTTTGTAGAATTATAACAGAAAGTCCTAGATTGTACACTCCCCCTGATGCTATTTTTCTACAACAGTTACGTAAATCTGTGTTTGTAAATAAAAGCAATGCAGGAAATAAAATTGAAAATTTTAATTTCCGACTTAATTTTCTATTTAAAATCAATAGGTTAAAAAGCAATGATATTTTGAATTAAAATGTAGCCAATAAATAAGATTCATTTTTCTAATCAAAAGTGTATTCAGAAAATTATTTAAATAATAATTAACTTAAGTCAATGAATTCATTAAATTCTTTAAAAAGAGTAAAAATATTAGTGTGATACAAAAATGAAAATATGGAGTAAAATATTTTAAATGTTTTTACAATACAAAGGACACTACGAATCAATTTGGAGAGAAAATATAAAAATTATTTTCGAGTCGCTATACCGCAGACAAGTTTTGTTTGTTAAAATGACAAAAAATGATCTGATAATATCTTCCGATCGCGCAATGCACCAAATATTCGAAAAAATGGTGACTTTCCCTCTTTCTTAGCATTTTAGTTAAACTTTGCCCCCTTATTTTTTAACACTATAGTGCAAAAAAGTGTCAACGAATACTGCTGCATAAGAAAAAAAAATATTAATTATATTTAGAGAATATCTTCCAATCACTCAACTCCCTTAAAATTTAGAAAACAATTCAATATTTTTTAAAGTTAAAAACTAACAACTACGATTTATATTAATGCCCAATAGTTTTTATGATTATGACGAATGTGATATTGGGCCAGGGTCACGATTTGACAAGTCATTTCAACAGTTACCACTTTTGATTGCCTGTCACATGTTTAAAAGAAAACTCTGGTCTTTTCTCAAATATTTTCTTTCCACTTCTGGAATTGAGCAATCTATTGGTTGAAAGTCTCTCACTGACAGTTGTTCACACATCCTGAGGTATTTTCAAATAGGTCCACACAAAATTTCTTGGGCCAATTGCTTACCCATGGAAGATCTGAGAACGGTGACGGAAAGAAACTCAATGAAATGATGTAAATAGGCCATCGCAGTGGACGTCCAATATAAGTTTTGAGTTGACGAATATCACTACTTTTCTACCTAGTATTAACCCTTTAGGTACGGAGAAGCTGGTCGCGGTTATACATTCGTGGTACGAGGAAATTTTCCACAAGAATGGTTGCGCTATAAGGCAGCGTAAGCCGCGAAAACGTGTTTTGCGGCAATCATAGAAATCTCGAGAGTGGTTAACACTAAACTTTTCATCCGGACCGTGAGAGGCATCGGTGACTGACGCGGCATTTAACGTGTTTTAAAAACATTTCTAAAAGGTTTATACTGTTCTTTCTTAACCTAAACTAATCCTCGGCAGAAAGCTGATTTCGACGGAATCTTATCTCGCGGGTTAGACGGAAAGACAGACAAAACAGGCTTGGCGCTTAACGTTTCAAAACCATATCTATTTCTTTACAGTACATTAATTAAAATAAATGGCATTGATATAAATAATATGTTCCAATATCACAATATTAAAATAAATAGCAAAACTAATAGTGTAATATAATAAATAACAAACTATTAGTGTAACTTAGTGTGATAGTTTTCGAAACAAGGGGAAACGCACAAGCCCGCATTACATTGTTCAAACTGATACATGGATTCCCGTCTCACACCACCTGCCGCACATATAACGCATCTTCGTTTTTGATTTTTCCCCGAATGGTATATCGAAGGAAAACGTTTGCCTGTGAGCCTTATGGGATAATTACTTCCTGACCTACTGCATCAATGATATTTATGATTGCTGTGGTATTCTGGTAATATTTCCTTAATCAACTGAAGATGAAAATTCGCCATTGAGATTTGTTTTTTGTGGTGGCCTTATATAGGCAGAAAGCGTTCCACCCGCAAATGTCTATCAAGTGGAAATAGTATTTGCATTACCACTTTAATCTTTTGCGAGTTGCATCGATAGTGCTTATCACCATGTCAGATTTATCGATTGTACCCACTGAAGAATTATAATCTATTAAGCATTTAGGCTTAAGAATAAATTCATTTTTTCTTGACTTTTTATATACTTCTGCAAATTCTGTGGTATGGATAGTGGAAAGCATATAAAATTCTTTTCTATCAGACCATTTCATTGCCAATAGATTTTCAGATGAGCGGAACACTGCATCTCCTTTTTTCAATTTATCAATTATCTTAGGCATATCTTTCCGTCTTCTTTGCACGGTGCCACAAGCGTGTTCATACCTTGTTCGTGGAGTAGGATAAACAATGTAAGACTGGAAACCCAGTTGTCCAGATAAACAGTATGACCTTTGTTTAGAGAAGGTTGCAAAAGCGATATTACAATGTTCCCTGGCCTTCCAATATATTGGTATTTATTAGCTGCAGTAGTACTAGCCCACAATAATTGATTATATCTTGTACATAATCTGTAATCACAAAGAAGGAATGACTTTACACCAAACCTACTCCTTTTCGAAGGAATATGCTGTTTAAAAGACAGACGGCCTTTGTAGAGGAGTAGACTTTCGTCTATACATAATCGATGGTATGGCTGAAATGCATTGTTAAATGCATTTCCACTACTTCATTTGTTTTGTATAAACCTTCAGTAGTGTGACCGACTATATCCGTAAAATGCATCATTTTCAATAATGACAAGCAGCAATTCCTGCTCATAATTTTACTGAAAATATCACTTCGGAAAAGCTTATCTTTAGACCAATATTCCTTTAAGGATAGCTGTTTGTTTTGCGTCATTAATAACGACGCAGCAATGAAACAATATAATTCGTTCAATTCCGTCGCTTCTGAAACTTCCAAGTGATCCCTTTTAAGTTGTCGACGCCAGTAGTTGTTTGATTTTTCCACAATGAATTTAATTAAATATTCAGAAATAAGAAACTGTAAGTAATCTAAAATTCTCGCCGAACGATTTAAATTGTTTCCTACTACTCCCGAATGTTGTGGCGTAAAATCATGAATTTTTGGACTATGCTTCTTAGAAGTCCATTTGATGCCAGAAGGAGTATCAATTTGTATTTCAGGTTCATCTGTTTCTTTAGATTCCGAGGTGCTAAGTATACGTGCTGGATTGTTTTTCCTCCCTTTGCGAATTATACTCATTTTCTTCATCAGAGTCACTTCCTGAATCAATTATTTCCTTTATCCATTGTTCTCTTTTCAAACATTTAGCACTCATCCTGAAGGGAACTAAATTCAAATTGTAAGTAAAACATTTAAACAATTTACGATATAAGCAAAAATACCAATTTGTTTTCCGTAAAATATCTATATATTATAGAACATATATAATTAAGGTACGCTGTTGACTGTTACAAATTATAGAATGGAACGGTTAGAACAGCCGGGAATTTTAAACACAGAATAGTAAAGTAATGCGTACTATAGAGAGTAATCATACCTGCATAACTTTCCGTGAATGCCGCCAATTGACGACGGTAGTACCGAAAGGGTTAATGTTGGCGCCTTTGAACTGTAAATTGGCAGTTTGGCGATCAATGGTTGCCAGAAGATGTAAGCGCGCCGACGCGCATTTTTACTACGCACTTGTCTTGTCTCTGTTCTGTGAAAACCATGTATATAGTTCTGTGTGTGTGATCGTAAAATAAATGTTGTGATTGTGAACAAGGGCTATGCTTGAACTTTCTTATTCGACGGACATTAAAATACGAATTCCACTCCACTGCTCTCCATGAGTTTGGACGGAAACATTGGTCCGTCTAGCCGGAGTTAAATCACACGTTGCCTGTGGATAAATTCTTTGTTAAGAAGTATTATCGTTTCGTTTTGAAGCAGCCCTTGTTCAGTGGACTTTTGTCAGTTCACACTTCTAACGTTCCTTCTGATTAAAGCGATTCCTTTAAAAAGGAATAATATATTTTGTTTGAAGGAATAAATTGCGTCTCGTCATGACGATAACAGAACTTTATCGTAAGCAAACGGCTTACATAAATAAGCTGAAAAAAATCGAACAATTCATTAATTCGTTCCAAGTTGTAGACGGAACCGAGGATTATATCGAATTAACGTCAAAACCGAACAGTATAATCGATATACTTAAAGAACTGGATAACCTCCAAAACGAATATTGTGCTCTTCCTGATAAGATAGAATTGAATAATTCATTGGATATTCTAAGCGATATGGAAGAAGATACAGAAAAATTCAAGGTAAGCATCCTTGTATTTTTATCGAAATATGAACATCAGAAAACCGAAAACTCTAAATTATCTACAAAGAGTCATATAAAATTGCCAGATCTTCCGTTACCCACGTTTAGTGGAAAGTTCCAAGAATTCGAAAATTTTAAAACAAAATTTATGAGTGTTATCGGAAATAATTATTCTTTAAATGTATCTCAAAAACTAATGTATCTAAAAAGTGCTCTTAAAAATGAAACGGCCTTAATACAAAGCGATCAAGATAACTTTGATTCCCTTCTAAAAGCGTTGGAAAATAGGTATGAAAATAAAAGAGCCTTGGTTGACATACATATCGCCGGTATACTTTCGATTAATAAATTGCATAATGAAAATCCCACTCAAATTAGATCACTAATCGATGCTGTTCGGAATCAAATGCGATCTTTGAAAAATCTGAAATTGGAATCAAATTCCTTGTCAGATGCAATTATCTTACGTGTATTAAATAATAAAATAGATAAGGAATCTCAAAGATTGTTCCAATCAAGTTTGACTACCACCCAGGTACCTAGCTTACAAGACTTTCTTTCGTTTTCAGACTTAAGATGCATTCAACTAGAATCAGTCATTAAATCAGATTTCGCAGAAAAAAGTATTCCGAAAAAAAATAAAAGCCCTTCCGGTGTAAATAATTCTCGTTGGAAATCTTTTTTGACTAAAGATAAAAATAAAACATCGACTGCCGTTGAATCAAATCTTAATCAAGGTCAGAAAGCATGCGTCATCTGTAACAAATTCAAGAAACATTCTGTGTATAATTGTGAGATGTTTTTAAATAATTCCCCTTTAGAGAGATAAGAGCTTTGTAAGAAGCATAACATTTGCACAAATTATCTGAATTTCCATCCATCTAAATCGTGTATTTCTAAATCTTGTTGTCAGATTTGCAGTTCATTCCATAATACTGAATTACATCGTGACAAAACAGATGTATCAATTCCGTCCACGGCAGAAGGATTTACTGATACTGCTCCCAAGCTCAACTCCGAGCAATGCTTTGCTTTGCGTTCGACGGATAACAAGAATTCAAAGCCGATAAAATATTTAATGAGTACGGCTGTAGCTTATGTAAATGGAATGCAAGTTCGAATAATTTTGGACAGTGCTTCAGAAATAAATTTTATTTCGAGCGATTGCGCAATGAGTTTGGGTTTAAAAAGAAATCGGATGCATTCTTCTGTTTCTGGCATTAATTTATCTCGCGCAAGATATAAAATATGAAACAAATGCTATTATTTCAAATAAGGATAATTCATTCAATGAAAGCTTAAAGTTTATGGTTGTTCCTAAATTATCATCAGTCACTCCCTCTTGTAATTTAGACATATCAAAACTTTCTCTGCCGAAGCATATTAAATTAGAAGATCCATCATTTCATAAGCCATCTAAGATTTCAATGCTCTTGGGTGCACAAGTATTCTTTAAAATTATTAAGGCAGATCAAATCAAAATAAATGATTCAATCACTCTGCAAAATTCGGTCTTTAATTACATAGTTACTGGAGGTCTACCGAAAGCTGATGATAAACTGTATTGCTTTCTTCTTTCCGAGCAAGAAGGGTTAGAAAATTTAATTTCTAAATTTTCGCAGTTAGAATCAATGGAAGATGAATCTCTTAATTTAAATTCACAAACCATGTTTTGTGAAGATCATTTCGTGAATAATCATCGGAGAGATCAAACGGGACATTATATTGTTCAAACGGCCTTTTTAAAGGAACCTAGCTGTCTCGGCGAATCCAAGCAAACGGCTATTCGTCGATTAAATTCGTTATAGCGAAAATTAGAAGACTATCCAAAACTTCAACAGTTGTATCGAAACTTTATTCATGAATATTTGGATATGGGAGATATGGAACAAGTGTTCGAAGTATTGGAACCGACAGTTGCATATTACATGCCGCATCATAGAGTTTTACGACCCAATTCCAAATGCACACCGCTTAGGACTGTTTTCGATGCGTCCTGTGCTACTACGAATGGCGAGTCGTTGAACTCTATTTTAGCTAATGGAGGAGCCATTCAGGACGAGTTATTTGCGATATTATTGACATTTAGAAAAAATAGATTCGGTTTGATTTCGGATATCAAAAAATATTTCGTATGATATTCATAGATGAACCTCAAAGAGATCTGTTGCAAATCGTTTGGAAAGAGAGCATCGACAACTCTATCAAAACGTTTAAAATGAATAGTCTTGTGTACGGCACAACATGTGCTCCCTACCTGGCACAACGAGTGCTTAAACAATTAGTAATGGATGATGGACACAATTATCCATTGGCTGCCTCAGCTGTTAGTAGTGACATGTATATGGATGACCTACTTACTGGCGCTGCAGACATATATTCTGCTAAACAGCTTAAGGAACAACTTATAGCGCTTTTCAGAGGAGGAGGCATGCAATTGCATAAATGGTCCTCAAATTGCAAAGAATTGCTCACAAATTCGGAAGTTTCTGATGGAGATGTTTCTCTTACAATTCTTGATGAAACAAAGGCCCTAGGACTTTTGTGGAGACCTCAAAAGGACTCTTTAGCAGTTTTGGTGTCTGCTAATGTAGATACCTGTGAATCGTGCAAAATTACGAAAAGATCAGTCCTCTGGACCACTGCCAGGATTTTCGATCCTTTATGTCTGATTTTGCCTATAGTTACGAAAGCGAAACTTATAATGCAAGAATTATGGAGGTTAAAGTTGGACTGGAATGATTCCTTACCAATGCAATTGGAATCACAATGGAAGCGATTTGTTGCGTTTTCATCAACTATCAACACTTTGAACATTCCACGATATATTCTGTTGGACTATGCTCTGAAAATAGAACTGCACGGCTTTACAGATGCTTCTGAAAAGGCATACGGTGCATCAATATATGTAAGGTGTCTCAGTAACTCAGGAGAAATATCTACAAATTTATTGTGCTCAAAATCAAGAATCGCACCTCTGAAGTCGGTAACAATACCCCGGCTTGAGTTGTGTGCAGCTGTACTTCTTGCCAAGTTAGCACAAAAAACCATCACATCGATGAAAATTTCATTCCATAGTACTGTACTATGGACCGACTCTACCATTGTCCTTGCATGGATACAAAAGGACCCTTCGGTACTCAAGCCTTTTGTGCGAAACCGAGTAAGTGCAATTCAAAATCTCACAGAAGTTAGTGCCTGGCAACACGTCCCATCCAAGGAAAATCCCGCAGTTATTATTTCTTGAGGGATCGATCCAGAAAAAATCCAAGATTGTAATTTGTGGTGGTTTGGTCCGTCGTTCTTACAAGATCATTCAGTAGTTTCTCCTTGTGTTTACAGTGATATCAACGATAATGAGCTATACCAAAGAGAGTTCAAAAAAACTCCGACAGATCCAGTGTGTCTTGTGGTGCAAGGTCAAGAAGTGTTACCTATAATCAACAACTGTTCTTAATTTACCCGACTTCAACGATTCATTAGGTGGTGTGTGCGTTTCGTTAGAAATGCAAAAAATTCATTGCAACCAAACAAGGGCAACTTAACTAGCCCTGATTTATTTAAATCATTAATGTGTTTGGCGAAAAACGTACAAGCAAATTGTTTTGCTCAAGAAATTCAGTGTCTCAAAAGAGGTCAGCAGCTACCTAATTCAAGCTCGTTAATATACTTATCTCCATTATTAGATGAGCAGGACATTCTACGTGTTGGTGGCAAACTGAAAGACTCCAATTTGCCTATCGAAAGCAAATATCCAATTTTGTTACCCTATAACAATCACTTTTCGGATCAAATTATTAATCATTTTCATGTTTTGTATCTCCATGTAGGTGCAGAAGCAACTTTAGCCAATATTCGTACAAAATTCTGGTTAATAAATGGTAGAAATTACGTAAGAAAAATTATTAAAAAGTGTATTCCTTGTCTAAAGGTAAGTGCAAAGGGTAGTAATCAAGTTATGGCAGATCTTCCCAGCTCTAGAGTAAATATACCAAGAGTATTTATAAGGATCGGTATTGATTTTTATGGCCCATTCAGTATTAAATTGCTTTCAGGTAGATTTAAAAAATCGTATAAATGTTATATATGCATATTAATTTGTTTTGTTGTAAAGTTAGTTCACCTAGAAATTGTAAATAGTTGTAGTGCAGATGCCTTTATAGGTGCCTTAAAACGATTTATTGCACGTCGAGGAAAACCTAGTGATATTTAAAGTGATAATGTCACAAATTTTGTAGGAGCTAATAATGAGTTAAGAAAAATATTAAAGGATCTATTCAATAAAGAAAGTACAGGAAAAATTGATGATTTCATTGCTTCAGAAGGTATCGTTTGTCATTTTAATTCACCTGCCACACCTCATTTCGGAGGTTTATGGGAAGCAGGCGTTAAATCACTAAATTCTCACCTAAAAAGAGTTGTAGGAAACACTGTACTTACTCATGAAGAGTTTAGCACACTTGTTACACAAGTGGAAGCAGTATTAAATTCTAGACCTCTTTCTAATCATTCTAGTGATCCTAACGATGATTTAGTACTTATTCCAGCCCATTTTTTAGTTGGATCATCTTTAACAGCTTTACCAGATCCAGATTTAACAGAAGTACCAATTAATAGGTTAAATAGATGGCAATTGGTACAAAGGCTTTCTCAAATATTTTGGAAAAAATGGTCGATGGACTATTTAAATCATTTGCAATCACGTTTTAAATGGCGCAAAGGTGAGAAAATATTTAAAGAAAATGAAATTGTTCTGGTTAAAAATGAGGATAATTCTAAGACACTTAATTGGAATCTTGCAAAAATAATTAAGGTTCACGCAGGAAAGGATAATGTAATAAGAGTTGTAACAGTGAAAACAAACAAAGGCATTTATCAACGTCCAGTACACAAAATCATAAAATTACCTTTCTATGATTAAGTATCAATAGGTATTGTATATTTATATCTGTGTATATATTCATTATCATGTATTTAACTGTTCGAATGTTTTACGTATTTCATTACAGTGCTAATCAGTGAATACATTGTTTATTAACAATTTCCTATAGTTTCCATGCGTATCCGTGCCATGTAATCAATGTGTATTAGTGTTGCATGTAAACATCGCAACGGGGCTCAGGATATTGGCGCCTTTGAACTGTAAATTGGCAGTTTGGCGATCAATGGTTGCCAGAAGATGTAAGCGCACTGACGCGCATTTTTACTACGCACTTGTCTTGTCTCTGTTCTGTGAAAACCACGTATATAGTTCTGCTTGTGTGATCGTAAAATAAATGTTGTGATCGTGAACAAGAGCTATGCTTGAACTTTCTTATTCGACGGACATGAAAATACAAATTCCACTCCACTGCTCTCCATGAGTTTGGACGGAAACAGTTAATATTCGTACTATCACAGCCAACGATATCCAAGTCTTCTGGTGAGTTTCCTTATTCATTTAGGTTAGATACAATACTAGCTGCAATGTGTTTGGTAGTTTCGGAGTACGGAGAAACATAGCCGATAGAAACCAAACCAGGTTTTTTGACAATAGAATAATTATCCTCCCTCACTGGTCGACGAAATTGTTTTGATTCAGTCTTTCCTACAACGAGAGTGTGATCTTTTCTTCCGAAAAAATAAATACGACGTAGTTGTTCTGAAACCTGTAATGTGTTCACATGTAATGTGACTCTTTTCCCATCTAATTCTTTATCTATTAACAACTTTAGAAGTATTTGTTTTAGTTACTAAAGTAAAGTCATGAAGCACACTCGATGCTATTTGAAGAGCTGCACTGTATACATACTCTGTAGAAATAGCTGTTTAATGCTTTCAGCATAATCTCATCTGGAACGGAGATTTGTTCTCAGAATAGGTTGGCTTGTATTCATCATCAATACCCCCGTCGGCTGAACAACTTGGCTACATCATCTAGGATCGGGGTCGTCCCTAACAGTTAGAATGGGTTTAGAAATTACTTCTTTAACTCTTTCGCGTTCATTAGTTTCGCAGTGAAACCATATAATGAGCATTTTTTTAGTGCTCATGGGCGAAACGAAGCGTAATTTTTTCATAACTTAAGAGCCAGATATATAGACCAACTTATATAAAAGATCCAGTTCAATACCGTCAGTATTCACAAAGATATCTGCATTGCAAGAGATAAATTGCTTGTAATCTCTAAGAGAAACATAATGATGAGAGTTCCTGCACAGATTGATATTTTTTTAAATGGATTCTTCGAAAGTAATATTGAATTTTATAAAGGTTGAATATCCTGAATACTCACGTATACGTATTAATTAAATACAGAATTGAAATTGTATTTTGATGATAACTTATTCGGAACCTGCTGTTCTGTTCGGGTCTTTTTGACCGAAATGTTTTTCATCTTCTTGAAAAAAACGACAATAAAGAGATATTTTACGGACATTTCTTGACTTTGTTTGTGAGGGTTATATGTTATTTCTCTGAAAAGGATTCCCTTTTATTTATATATTTTCTCTGTATTTTTTGAAAATGTATTAATGCATCGTTCGGGTCAATATAATCCGATTGTGTTTTCCCTTTAATTGTGCGTAAAAACTGGAATAGTATATTATTAATTCAACAGTAAACGACATAAATAAATTATTGAAAATTCGTCTAAAGTTTTTGCATAATCAGGGAAGTTCAGTCAAGGTCAGAGGGTGCGATACATATGTTACTTGATAAGATATCTCCAGTAAGGTTTTAAGTGCAGTATCGAATCATTTCGCCTGTTGTGAGTTTTATAAGCACACCAAATGCATACAGAAACATCAATAACTCTTTACACAGTAATGACATGAAAAAATAAATAATCAAGTTTCTCAGCTATTTCAGCTGAGCTATTTCAGTGATACTGAAATTGCTCAGCTAATGAAAACACTTGACTACGATGTGAAAACGTTTCTGAACATGAAAATCTGATTATGATGACAATATTGTTACACAGATTGTTCCTAATGTGCAGCATAATCATTCCAAACATCAAAATATAAACTGGTCACTCGATCCACCTTCACGTTCTGGCTGCCTGCATTCTGCTAATTTTATAAAAAGAACTCTACAAGACTAACCAAGTATTCAACATCAAGGATGAGGTTATAAAAAGTGCATTTGAAATTGTATTAAAGGTCTACAATCCGTAATGATATAATAAAAAATGACATTTACTGAAGATGAAAAGGTATATACACTGTAAAAAATTTCATCGCAAAATTACGGGCAGTGACCGGCAGCCCAGGGTCCGTTCACTGCCCGTTAAAATACATTTTGCCCGTAAAACATTCTGCCGTGATTTTATAAATGTGGCCGTAAACCTATGGCCGTAATTTCCTGGCCACTGACCGTAAATTTGGAAGTTGACCGTATAAAAGTTCCCGTTACTTCCTGGCCAGTGCCCGTAATTTTGGAAGCTCACCGTATAAAAGTGCCCGTGATT